>VOQK01015517.1:3911-14719 GCA_015052645.1 Benitochromis conjunctus
TTTTTCCAAAGACATGCAGTTAGTGGACTGCTAATGGTTGTTTGTCTCTCTGTGTAAGCCCTGTGACGGGGGCAGCCTGTCACGCCCCCCACCCCCACCCTGTATTGGAAGTGGAAGAGAGAGAAATTAATTTATTAGGAAATTCTGTCTTAATAAATTATTTTTTATAATAATATAAAAAAAATATATAAATACTTTACTTCCCTCTTCATTCCAGGGAAACAAAGCAATCTTTGTTAAAAAACAAAAAGAAAAATGAGCGATCTGTATTAAAGGTACTTTTTGTAAAAGACTTCTGCAAACTACAGTTAAAACTTTCAGCACAAGATGTCAGTGTTTTAATTGAATTGTTGAATTGAATTGTTAGTGTAGGTGTCTACTCCGCCAGAACGAAATGATTAGATGCACAGTACTGTGCAAAAGTCATGAGCCAGCCCTCATTTGCTCATATTTTGCTAGGACATTGGACATAGGTGCATTGATTTATTGAAATATGCAAATATAAATACAGAAAATAAGACCAAAAAAAAGAGTTTATTCAGTTCTAACAATCTTGAAAGTCAATGTTTGGTATGAGCACCTTTATTCTTCATCACAGTAGTCTCTTGGGCATCTTTCTTATCGTTTCTTCAAGTTGTCTTCAGGAATAGCTCTCCGTGCTTGTAGAAGGATATTCAACACTCTTCTTTGGACATGTGAGGATCTCACACTGCTTCTGTAATGCTGAGGTTTGGGCTCTGGGGAGACTAATCCATGACTGATAGTGATCCACTGTGTGTTTTTTCTATCCAGGTATGCTTTTACTGGACTGGCAGTGTGTTTGGGATCATTATCATGCTAAAAAACGAAGGATCCACCATCTTTTAGAGACAGTAGGCACTCACAGTTGTACCCCTCTCCTGACTTCCTCCATTGTCTTTATTGATTTAACTACAATTGTCAAATTTGGATTCACGACTTCATAAGACCTGTTGCCACTAACTTTCAGTTCGTGTGTAATTTGGCACACCTCGGTTTCATCCCTTGAGTTTAGTGCCTTTTTTTTCTACTTGAACGATTCACGGGTCAGTGTTAAGTAGCAAGCACTGGACTGAAAATAAATGAAAGAAGCAGCCAATTTCTAAAGAAGAACTTTGAAAAACCTCCTGAAAGCCTGGAGAACACTTTACTGACCACTTTAATTTTAAAGACATGAGGATGGAGCAAATCTGTGTTGATAAAAATCATACTCCAAGATTGAATCTCTGTTAGCAACAGTGTTTCGTTGGATGTGGAGGATATGTTTCTGATGGGTATGCACTTATTTGACAGATACATTTTTTAGTATTTATCTTCCTCTTTGTTCCAGGGAAACTAAGAATTGCTGGTAAGCAAAGTGACCACACTGTTTTGAACACCTACTGCAGATGAATATCGGATACGGGTGTCTGTATTGAAACTGTCACTGTGTTTGCTCATGCTGATGTCACTGGGACCAGCTGCTGATATTCAGTCGATATTTCTGCACATCCTTAGTTTCAAATGTCAGCTGATTTTTGACCTTTTTTTTTTTGTGTTACATTGTAAACATATTTCACATTTGCTTGCCTTGCTTCCAGACACACACCCACCCACCTACCTGTGGAATTTCTCTGTATAAATTGTGGTACATTCAGTGTCTTCCTCTTACTGTATAATTCAAGTGTATATGTAATTCTTTTCTGGAGGGATAAGTGAGCAGATGTTGTGGATTTAGTCGCCTTTGACAGAAAATGGAAGTGTTCATAGATCCGTCCCTGCGCAGCCCACGGCTCAGCTGTAAGCTCCCCGAGGTGTCAGCTTGTTGTCGGAGCCAGACTGTGTAGGAGTGCCTATTTCTGTCCTTTCTCCAAGGAACCTCTCTCTCTCTCTGTCTCTCTCTCTGCCACTCGGTGCATCATAACTGAAGTCAGCGCGGTCAGCCTCTTTGCTTCTCTGCCTGTCAGTGTGATCCCTGGTATGCAGCTTAGCGTGCAGACTTAAGAGCACTCAAAGGAGTCAGAGTACCTGCTAAGAGGAAGAGCCATTGATTGAATTTGTCTGTGGCGAGAGATCAAAGCTTCAGTGCAAAATTAGTCTATCTGCAAAATGTGAATCTGCAGCTGTTTACATTGTTGTTGTTGTTCTGAAGCAGTGAAATATTTTTAAGTTGCAGCTTTGCAGATGTGAAGAAATCCTTGCCCTTAGTGAACATTCAGTGACGACTAGAAGCCACTAATACAAGTGATTAGTCATCATGCAGCGATGATGTTAATTAGGTTATTTTAAAAAGGTATTATAATATAATAACTCTGCGATATTCATGATTAACTGTGAGTGGTGTTAATCCACATTTAGAAACTGCAGGAAACAGAACAACACATCAGGATTCCTCACAAACACAAGTTTGTCCAGGATTTACGGTACTGTGTGAAAGCCTTGTGATTTTTCTCCAGGCTTTCTGAAGCTCTTTCACTTTTTCTTTGGGTGCTTTATTACTCATTTTATTACTCATGTCTACACATAACACTTTAATGAACCAATTAGAAATGTTACCTTAAGGCACTTGGTTGCTAGCAGTTTGTCACAAGAACATATCATTTGTTTCCATGTCTTTAGATTACCCAGAGATAACACATTTTGACAGGGACCGTGACAGCCTAAAAAACTATGTACTGCAGATCTGCCACAGGACCAGAGAGATGCATCTGGTCCTGCAACCACACAGTTTAAGCACTAACAGTCATGGATTGGCCTCCTCGGAGCCCAGAGCTCAGCGTTACTGAACTAATGTGGGATCATCAACAGAAAACAGAACAACAAACAGCAAAATGACCAGGTAGCTTTGCTGTGTTGGAAAATAAAGGTCTTTTTGGCATGTAGGCTACTCCAGTCTACATGCCAAGTATCCTTGGGCAAGATACTAACCCCATGTTTGCCTACTGGTGATGGTCAGAGGGCCCGGTGGCGCCAGTGTCCGGCAGCCTCGCCTCTGTCAGTGCGCCCCAGGGCAGCTGTGGCTACAATGTAGCTTGCCATCACCAGTGTGTGAATGTGTGTGTGAATGGGTGAATGACTGATTGTAGTGTAAAGCGCTTTGGGGTCCTTAGGGACTGAGTAAAGCGCTATATAAATGCAGGCCATTTACCATTTTTACCATTTATACTTAATATGGACTCTTGTTAAAACTCAGTTTTTACAGTGTATTTCTACTTATGTTTGCACATTTTAGTAAATTGTTGCACTTAGTAAAATGCGAAGAAATGACTTTCGCCCAGTACTGTATATTGGTGTTCACCATGTTTACCCACTATATTACAGATGAATGAGGGAAACACAAAATAGATCCACTCTAAATAGTTTCTAAAATATGAATATTTGTTGTTTTTCTTATCTTGGTTATCTTGTGGGCAGTGAATGATAATAAATAAATGCAAATACGGACAATAAATCGGTTTAAATGAAAAAACCCCACTGGTTGCACTTTTCTTGAGAGAGTACGTTACTGCCAACTTGACCATCTTCACAGACCGATAACTTTATCATACTGGATAGAAGGAAAATGACAAAGCTGGACTTTGGGGAGCTCACCTGCAGCTGAAGGTAATGTTATTGCAATACTCAGCTTATTGCCAAATCATGAGTGAAATGTGGTGATAATATCGTATTGCAGGGCGGTCTGGTAATTCTCACAACTAGTAAACCTAAAATCTTTTTAGTGTGTTACCAAGGTTTCTTGAACAGTGAGCGCTGGGAAATCTTAGTCAGCATCTAAACTGTTTTCTGGTCTTTTATTGAAGGGGAAAAAAGGAAATGATATGCTGAGTGTTTCCTTGCAGTCTTGCATTAATAGACTAATTATTCCACCACCAACAGAACATGAATTGTAGAAACTTGAACTACCCCTTTCCAAAAGCAGGCCTTGCAACACGCGCGCATCAGTATCCAAAAATAAAAACAAATGCTGGCCTAAAAAGGACAACAAAAACAGTCAGGGCTCGAAGGCGGGCAGGATGTTCCAAAGACTAAAGTCAGAAGCTGCGTGCAGGATTTGTACGACTCCGTCACTAATGCAGGATGTTTTGCATGCTGCTGTTTACTTCACTGAGAGAAGTGTGCAGGCTGAAATAGTGTAACATCAGTGTGGAGCCAGGCTGCAGATGTCTGCTCTGATGACCTAAGGAAAGGCATTTGAGCTGAAGCTGATGTTATTTATTCCCCGCGTGTGTTTCAAGACGTCTTTTAAAAGCCTTCCATTGTGTGCGTGTTTTGGGGCCGGCGAGGTCTGGCTGCCATCAACCATGTGAGTCACACGGCAACAATGCGATTCTCTGTCCTCTCCCCTCAGCGCCGCTTGTCCTCAGAAATGAGGCTGGAGTCAATAAGGTGTTTGCAGCCAGTGACCCACATTTACTGCTCTCAGATGATGAGAGGTTATCGGTACGATTCCTCCAGTCCTCACCGTGTTCGTGATGGATGTCGTGAATGCCTGGGTGGATTTTTTAACTTATTTAATTATTTTTTTTAGCCCATGTTAAAGGCAGCTGTGTTCTGTGTTGCAGATGTGATGGACCAGCAGAGGGCTCTGCATTCAGGTTGCCTGGTCTCAGGGGTCCGTACGCCTCCCGTGCGCCGCAATAGCAAGCTGGCCAGTCTGGGACGGATCTTCAAGCCCTGGAAGTGGAGGAAAAAGAAAAATGAGAAGCTAAAGCCCACAGCAGGTGAGTGTGACGCCGTGTGTTTCCACGAGTGGCGTTAAACGCTGAAATATGGAAGCCGTAATATGCAAATAGTCCCATGTGCTCTCCTATGCAGTCTGAGGGAATGTTTGTGTTTGTGTAGCGGTGGAGAAGAAGGCAGCTGTACGGCAGAAGAGAGATGACCTCGTCAGGAGGAACCCCGGGGAGGCCGAGACAGGTGCAGAACCACAGATGAACACACGTTAGCGCACTAGCACACATATGACTCCAGGCTTTGCATGGTTCACTTGCTCAGCCACATGAGGCCTAAACTGCCACGCAGACTCATTGCTGTCATCTCTGTGTGCTGCATGCAGAGTCAGATCTTGCTTGTGGGGGTAACGGTGAGGACCTGGACACCCCGCCTCACTCTGACGGTGAGGACAGAGACGAGGAGCCGGTGGCACCGCTGGCCAACACGAATGAAGACCTGGGCAGTGATTTAGAAACCTCAACAGGTACAGTGACGTGTTCTTTAGGTTGAAGGCTCAGGCTTTGTGTTCACTTTGTTGCTTGAACTGTTTTCTTTTTATACAAATCCTGTAACGGCCTCACAGAAATGCTACTTTAACTGCTAAACATATTTGTCACATCTCTAAGAAACCTTAGGAAAACAGTTTTAGCATCTTTTAGCTCGTTGTTGACATTTTAGGTCCCACAGCTCATCTGTTTTTTTTTTTTTTTTTGTGTGTCACACATGTAAATTCATCACACCAAACAGCAGACCCACACCACACTGGGGGATATAGGGAAGCATTTATCATGTAAAATGGGAATTTCCCTAGACAGTTGGTTTATAACAAATACAGGAGAGTAATTAAAGGTCACGACTTGACCAGAAATATGGCTCTTAGCTTAAAATAAAATGGAAATTTAAAAGAACGGAAGAGATGAAACTCATTTCAAATATGTTATAAAACTGTCTTCAACTTCCGTGTGGCCATGTGTTCAGATCGCCACAAACAAATAACAAGACACAACAAATGTCAGAGAAATCTGTTTGTGTTTCTCGTGTCTGAAAGAAAAGAAAAAATCGGTCGATGTTTAAATCGGCAAATATTGATATGGACTCGTCCTTACTTTAGTTTCTTTTTTCATCACCGTTCCCTGATTTAAAATAACTGATATTGATTATAAAATAGGTTTTCCGAGTGCAGTTGAAGAAGCGCCAGCTTCTGAGCGACGTCTCTGATTGTCCACTAGGTGGAGCCAGAGGCTTCAGAAACTCACTAAACCTTTTGCCTTACCTTCGCTGTGTGCTTTCAGTACAAGATGTGACTGAAGTGGCAAAGACAGCAGGTGATCAGAGTCAGAGTGAAGACGGGGAAGATGAAAGCACCTCAATCAGTGACCCCAGCGAAGAGCAGATGCAGGGCAAAGAGGAGGGTATCGAGGGGAAGCAGGAGGCGGCGGCGACCAAGCCTCAGAGACGAGCCAGCACCCCTCCCCCACCCAGCCTGCCTGTCAAACTGCTCACCAGACTGGGCAGCCTAGAAAGTGAGTTCAGCAGGACTCACACTGATGTAAAATCAGCGTTCGGTATCTCACTCGGTCTGTTTCGCTTCACCAGGTGCTCCTCCAGTGCCGGTCAAGAAGTCCCCGGCCACCTTACCCAGGAACTTCACTCTGCCTAAAGACCCTCATGGCTCTCTGTTGAGAGGCAGGATCTCCACACCCACCGGGTCCCCTCACCTCGGGGCGTTGCACCCACAGCTGCCCCCCAGCTGCATCATTGAGGAGCTGCACCGCGCCCTGGCTACCAAACACAGACAGGACAGGTCAGGCTTGATGTGCAGCATTTCCACCACGTCTCTGTTTGTGTAATTGCCAAAGAACACAAACCGCACTTTGGTCAGTGACTGGCTTTGTGTTAGTCATGTTAGACAGAAACTCACACACCAAAAATGCAACCTAGTGTGGAGCAAAAAGTCCACAGACATCCTGTAAAACAGGAAAGATGACACTCCAAACTCACAACGCATTTCTCTGGCTTAATGAAAAAACGGAAACAATTACTGATTCATGTTATTTGTCATCTGACACACCGCTGATATTTTCGACCTTGATGTTATTTGCATCCATTATAAACATATGGATTTTAAAGACCTGTTTTAAATGATGACCCCTTCAGAAGAGAATCCAGATTAAGTCTCACCGAGACATGTTGTTTCTTTTTAACAAGGAGCAGCCACGTCTGACCCCCTCTGACCTTCAGGGGCAGCTGTGCTGTGTGATGAAATGCTTCACGCTTGTCCTTCAGGGCGTTACTCACACAGCGGAGCTGCAGGCCAACAGGCTGTTGATTAGATTTAGAGAAGCAGCCTCCCATTTGAGTTTGCCTCCCCCCAATGCTGACACAGACAGTGTGTGTGCGTGCACCAAGATACTAACCTTCAAGTGCTAAAATGAATGAAATGAGAATAAAATTAGAGCTTTTTTTTATTCTAGTGCAAAAATCTAATTTGGAGAAGCCACCAAACTGTGAATAGCGTGAACAAGTCTTTATAAAAACGAATGAATGGAAGATTGAGCCTTTATCTTTCTTTAGATTTGCTTTGATGTTGGAACTTCAACAAGGAAGTCTGCTTCACAGACCTATAGTAGTGTTGGTATTTTCAGCGTTTTTCAAAACTCTAATCTCAGATATTGTGTTTATATTTATGCATGTTTCATTTGTGAGTGTTGTTTTTTTAGATCTGTAAACCAGCAGTGAAGCAGGACTGTTCATGCAGAAAACAACAGAGAGGGACTCCCAGTGTGATTCAGAGCTTTTCACCTCTTATTTGGCCTTAGGAAACCAGACTGAAGCTTTATCGATATGCAGTATATAAGGACTGTTTAGTGCTCTATTTTATAGTTCACAGTCACCTCACGAAGCTAAATCAGCCTGCTGTTCCAGCGTCACAGGATGCAGACTGTTACATTGCGATGCTTTAGTTATGTGACTTCTGCCTGGGCTGTGCTACAAGCAGACACAGCCTGAGCTCTTTAATCACATCAGTGACTGCTGCTCGTGGATGACCGACCATATTAGGTGGTAAACAATAATTTCAGCTGCTCTCTGAAAGGTGAGCCGTGCTGCATCTCAGTCGCTCAAACACAACAATTCACCAAAGCTGTAACTGACAGACGTCTTGCAACATGTGACCTCAGTTTCCAGATGAAGGAGGCGCGTTCGTCTCCGAAACGCCGTCCGGAGGGCCGCCTGTCTCGCACGTCCAGCACAGAGAAGGACCCGGCCGGTGAGTCTGAGAGCAAGAAGGACTCTGACGAGAACAAGGAGAACTGGCGTCTGGACGAATACTTGAGCGACCAGGACAGCTGGAACGAGTCTGTGATCTCCGGTATGTGTGCTGACAGCGGACTTGTGGTATGATGTTTGCTTTACCGTTATCTCCTACGTTCTGTACAGAGCCCAAATCAGGGCATCCTGTCAGTGGATAATGAAGCTGCGTAATCTGTGGTGATGTTTGTTTATACTCGCAGCCTGACGGGGAGATTTACATGGATGATGAATGGCATACTTGCTGGTGTTAAGTTTCAGCGGCCTGTCAACATCTGCTCTGCTGGCCTAATTCTTAGCTGTTCATTTGGGTCAGCGGTGCTCGGACTCCTGCCATTAGCATGTCTGCGACTCTGGGGGAAAAATGTTAAAAGGGTGGAGCTCACTGGAGACTTAAATAGCACTACCACAAAGGTTTACTCTTACCCAGACAGGTTTAGTTGCAGAGATAGCGATGCTAATGTGTGGTGAGGGACACGCTAACAGAATGAAAGCAGGTTTAAGAAAAAAACTCTGACTGAATTAAAGAGGGTCAGATTTAAGAATGCGAGCAGTGCATCTATGCTCTGTTTAAATTTGTGAGTACATGCTTTATGTGCTGCTTGTACTGCTGTTTCTGATGGTGCTACTCTTGATTACAGTTAGTGTTTTTTTTTTAATTAAATCATATATTTTTGGATACTATGAATGCCTTTTAGTGGCCTCTTTTGTCAAGCAGCAACCTGTGGTGTTAAAAATTAGAGTGCAAAAACTGCAGTTCTTCCAGTGGACACACGAGGCTTATTAATGATTTGAATATTTTTGATGCCTAAAGTTAGGTTGAGTTGACACTCCTCCACATCAGAAGAAGCCAGTTGAGGCCCAGGATGCCTCCTGGGCATCTTGGCTGGCTTGGGAACATCTTGGTGTCTCCTCAGAAGTGTTGGGGGAGGTGGTGGGGGAGAGGGGAGGGCTGGGCATGTCTAGATTGCTGCCCCTGTGACCTGGAATGGCAGAAAATGTATGGATGCTGGGATGGACGTTTGCTTTTACCAGTGATTCCAGACACACGCTCAGCCTCAGGAGGTCACAAGCTAGATAAATGGATGTGTCAGGAGGGGCATCCACCACAAAACCTGTGTCAAATCGAACACGTGGATCAATCTGTTATGGTGACCTCAGCCACATTCTAACATTAGTCTAACTAATGTTTGTTAGTTGTCGCTAATTTGTTTGTGCACAGCACCTGAACACCTGTGTGAGATAACTCAGCACTCGATCCTCTCATCCACGGCAATGCCAACGAGTGACGTCACAGTTAGATACATCCATCTTTTACATGCAGTCTCTGTTCTTTCAAATTGAACATAAACTCAAAATATTTGAAACATTAAAGGTTTGATGGAGACGAGCACTCAGTCAAGGTGTGACATCTGATCTGCTCAGTCAGATCAGCTTTCCTGATAAAAACTGACAAACAGAGCATCATACCGGCTAATTTCCCAGGCATCAACTACAGCAGGTGTTTGTGACGGGAGGGAATTTTGTGGCACAAATTTTACAAAGAAATCCTTCAACATGCTTCAGTCTGCAAGAGACGTGCAAGTCTGGGTGAAGATATTCTGCATTTTCTAATCAAGTCAACTCAGCAAACATGAAACCGAAGCTTCACACTGTCTTAAAAAACCCGTTAATACCCCGGGGCAGACCCGAACTTGATCCAGTCCAGAGTTTGTGGACGGTGTCTAATGTAAGGGAATGAGGGTTGAGACGTGTCCACACACACTCGGACTCTAATCAAATGTGTAGCTGTTGCAGGGAATCTGTGAAAGTTCAAATGCTAATGCTCAGATGATTAGAATCAGCTTAGCAGGTTAAGGTGGAAAGCTATGTGCAGCAGCTAGAAAGCCACTGTACAGCCACTGACGTTAACTTGTGTTCGACGACGACAGGGACTCTCCCACGCAGGATGAAGAAGGAGCTGCTGGCTGTGAAGCTGCGGAACAGGCCCAGCAAGCAGGAGCTGGAGGACCGCAACATCTTCCCCGTCCGCAGCGATCAGGAGCGGCAGGAAATCCGCCAACAGATAGAGATGAAGCTGGCCAAGTGAGTCGCTGTGTGTGGAGCCAGATCAGCATCCCATCAGACCCCCACCCCTGTCTGACCCCCACCCCCTCATCGTGCTCTCTTCCATGTATGTCCGTTTCATCTCTCAACATCACTGTTGACTGCACTACAAACATCAACATGTAAATAATAGTAGTATTAATGATAATATTAGAGGTCCTTGAACACAACACAGAGGCTTTTACTGTACATTCAGTTTGTGCTCGCTACCTGAAATGTGTTGTCGAGTGTAAACCGGTAACAAGTACAGCAGAATATTGTTTTTACACACAACACTTTAATCACATCAGATGTGCTAAATGGTCCAGAAACCATTTACAGACAAGCAGGTCCACTTCCTATGAATGTGCACGGAAAGTTCACCAAGAGGGGAGATGGTCCTCAATGAAAGGAGGGAATGGAGCTAAAATGATTATTTATACCTGCTCCAAGACAAAAAGCTGTCAAATCAATTCAGTCATTTTGTTTCTGCAAATATTTCATTGAATACAATATTTAAATTGATCAAAGCTGAAGTATAAGAATATTAATCTTAAATTGTCATTAACACAAGGAAGCCAGTTTTTCCAGTAATTACTTGAATCCTGCTAATATATGCTTGATTGTTTGGATAAAACAGAAACTTGTGTGTAAAAGAAGCAGGTGACTGTTGTCAGGCAGATCCTGTAGCTGTAACTACCTGT
>VOQK01015517.1:18307-29337 GCA_015052645.1 Benitochromis conjunctus
GTTATGTTACCGTCATGTCCGTTTGAAGCAGTCTATCCATTCTCCTCTCACATGCAACATCAAACAGTATGATGTGTGTCTAAAGAAAGCATGAGACGCACATACTGTGAAGGGAGGGAAACTGATTTGTACTGAATGATCTGTATTTACTACAATTAATACTGTCATGTGTGAAAATGGCAAAGGAAGCAGGGGTTTTAACTGATGTCAGAAATAATGTTTCGTTACAAATGATCATTAGACTAACAGTCAAGTGGCTTTTGCAACTGAAACGTCACATGGCGTCGGTGAACTCCCTTGATGTCCTGGATGTAATTTCCTTTCGTATCCAAGCGCAGGTCAAAGCAGTTAATGAGAGAGAAGAAGACTCTGAGCTGAGAGAGAGGTGCTTTCCATTCCCGTCTCAGTGTGGTGAGACGGGAAACCAGGCGCTGTTGAGTGTTTGATGAAGCCTAATTAATTTACAGCTAAGCTTTTTGCTCCCTGCTTTGTAACTTAACTGTGAGAGATGAGTAAAGCAGGGGGACATTCAGACAGGCTAAATAATGCTTCTCATGAGCTCCTTTGAACCTGGCATCAGGCTTTTCCATGTGCCTTTTTCCTGCGCTTTCACCCGAGGCATTTCACAGCTGCGTGTCAGTCTGGATAGGCACCGTTCCTATGCCTACTTGCAATATACATGACATTATCACAAACCCAAACTAGTTCCAAGCACGCCTCCCTCCATGTGCACCGACACATTTCAGCAAGTAACTGCAAAATAGGAAAAAAGGCTTCATGGACTTTTCTTTTCCTAAACTTTCTGTGGTCTTTGTTCTGCAGGGGGCAGCATAGTGAGACCCAGCTTCACCCCAAACAACACTTATATAAAGTCAACTCCTGATCACTGTTGCATAATGAAAACAGAAAGCGATCAATTGTGTGTCATAAGTGCACAGTGTAACAGTGGGGCTCTGGTTATGAACTGTGTGTGCACTGTGTTAAGTAAGGACAGAGGTCAGCTGCTCTGTTGTGGGCCGAGTTCCCTGCTGGTAAAACCCACTTCACTGTGTGCTGCATTACTGCAGCCATTAGTTTTGTGACTGCAGCTCAATACAGTATAAAAGCATCCATATACACCAAAGCTACTAAATTATGTTTTTGAGCAAGAAGCAACCTCTGGCCAAGTTCAGTTCATCCAAAAGTGAGTCAGGTCCATAGACTGTCATGTTAAAATGCTTCTCTTTATAGCAGGAATAAGCTGTTTACACTCTTGAGCCCTAATCATTTCTCCTTATAGGTACATTTTATTGTAACTAACCTGTTGTACTTGTATTAGGGCTTAAGTTACACATGACTGTGGAGTTGGGAAATTTATACTGTAGTGGTGTTTTAACTGCTCTGAAAGCCCAAACTGTAACCTACAGCTGAACCCTCGAAGTGTAACTGCACCTCGACCGCACGCAGCTGCTGTGATTAGCCTGTTCAGCACCCTCGATTCCTCCTGCGCACATCCAGATACTTTTTCACCACCTTTTTTGAATTTATCAGTATAACAATTGTCCTCTCAGCATAAGGAATAATAACCGATAAAATGTCAATATGAGCGCCTTGAGGCAACTGTTGTTGTGATTTGGCGCTATATAAATAAATTAGAATTGAATTGAAAGGAATCACAAATGTAGGGAGACTGTAACAGTCTCCATCAGATATACATGCTATAGATGTGACGGAACGTACGAAGAAGCGGAAAAACGAACCCAGAGAAAGAGCCGGGAAAAACCTCCCAGCATTTTATTAGTTTCTATCATGTCTGGCATAGCATAGCTATAAACACTGATGCCACATCATAGTAATTAACACATAATGAACCAGCAGTACTTTAAATGACATCAGCCACTTATGTAGGTTACATCCTCAGGCTCTACAAAGCTGCCCTGCAGAAGTCCAAATCAGGCCTTAATAGAAGCATCCCACTTAGGCCTCACCTCCTCCAAATCCAGTCACTGTACTGGACCTCGCCGTTGGTAGTGGTTTTTATTTGTGTGACGGATGATATGGCTTTCTATTCAGTGAGTAGTACTGAGAAAACACCACAGATGCTTGTGTTGCAGTTTTGCTGAATGAATTTCTAGTATCACATTAATATCTTAACATACGGTTGATTAGCATGTGTCTGTGTGATGCAGCCATGTAGTCTGCATAGAGTGCTGTGGAAACTTTTTCTCCCTTGACTGTATTTGAGTAATTTTTTAAGAATTATTTTTGAAAAATGGTGCAAATTAATATATTGCACATCATTTTATTTGCTTGTGTAATTAATGTTAGATTGTACTTGTTGCCTCCATGTAGCATGACCTAGATTACGTATTTGTTGGCATTAGTGCTCATAAAAAAAGTCAGGCAAAGTTGTTTAAAACATTCACAGTGTTCATTTGCATAATGTCCACTATGTCAACATTGAGTTAAAAACACACGAACACAGTGAAGTCAGAAGCTCCCGCTGTCTGAGGAATGCCAAGCAGGGTATGATTACAACTCGCTAAGATAGCTGATAACTTAGCAGTTCAACCCCTCATCTATCTCGACTAGTTCTGGCTGCACAAAAACAACAAGTTGATGACCATGAAAATTAAATTGCACCTTTTGATTTGCAATGTGCAAAAACCAATTGATGACATCACAGGTGGCTACATCCATCTTTTATATACAGTTTATGATTCAAACGAGACAATGAGCAAAAAGCAGACACAGTAAAGTACATTGTGTCATTTTATACAAAGAGCCAACTCGGTGTAAAGCCTTCTTTTTCAGATGTGCAAAAGTTATCTGCCGGTAAAAATTTGCAATTGAAGTATAGTGACATGAAGATCAGAGAGCTGGCTGTGACCTCAAAACAAATCATCCATTAAAAAAAAAGAGTGAAAGCGCAGGAAGTGCATGTATCGAGAAGAAAGGGGAATCCACTCGTGGGCTTCAAAAATAAATAGAGCACAAGACGATGACAGAAAAATCCTTTGAGCTGTGAAGACAGACACCAAAACAGTGACTTCACTGCCAGTCTGTAGACCTGTTGTAGTATGTGTCACAGTTCACAGGTTTTAGAGGACTTGAGCAGTCTCTCAGTCTTGGACATTTCATTGTTTTTCTTTATGCTACCTGTTCTGACCTGTCTCCCCAACGTGATGTTTGTGTAATGTATGTTTGGTTGGAAGAGGTCCAATTTCGCTGGAGGCAACTGCAAATGACAAATAAAGGCTTCATCAAAATCAAATTCATCGTCAAAATTTCAGAAAATACCAAAAGATGCGCAGCTCGAAGTCGAGCAGAGAGAGTCCCAACTCACAAAGTGGAATTTGCCGAACAATAGAGAAAAGCTGTATGTAGGTGCAGACTCCATCAGATATACATGCTATTTTGCTGCTTTTGGGACTAGCTGTCCGAGCTTTAGAGGCAGCATTTAGAGACATACTCATGTGTTGTGTCTGCATATGTGCAGAGGATTTCCTCAGATCGCCGTGGCTGACGTGATCTAAACACAAACCAAAGCAACCACAGCTTTTATCAGTGACAAACCCTGGAAGGTCTTGAACAGCTGCAGTAACAAACAGCCAATAAAGGCAGCTGCTTTAAGGTAAAAAGAGAAGTGCTTTCCCAAAGATGATACTGCTTGCTTAAGCAGTATCATATTCATGGTCGAGTGCGCTCTGCTTGCCCGTCTGCCTGCAGAGAGCTCTGTTGTTCGATGCACACAGTGTAAAAAGCATGTGTCCCAGCCGGTCTGTGGGCCATGCTTGCTTGTGCCGTTGTTCTGTCATCCAGCCACATAGGAGAGTGAAGTTATAACATTCAAATAGCTAAAGTGAGACTTGAGGACTAAAAACAGTGGAAGCACTGTCTGCACCCTGGCTGAAATTTCCCTTTATGCATTAATTGAGGTAATCTTTGGTTTCTAAAAGCAAATCACATTACTGAGTAAAACTAGCAGTGAATTCAGATGGACAGTACTGTGCAACAAGTGTCCCATACAAGCCATAAAGTGCCTGCACAGTTTTGCTGTGTTTGCAGGCTTTCTCACAGGTGGTGCTTTACTCACTCTGACCCGACTGGCTGGTCAACAAGATGATGCACATGAAGTGAGTCAGGGCTGCGGACAGCTGAGGCGTGCCATTGTTTAGGTTAATGGAACCTTATGTTTGTCTGCGAGCGTCTCCGTCCTGCTGACCACGGGCTTCTGGCACAGGACGTGATGAGTGTCTCCCTCCCGGCAGCGGTAAACAAACGCTGATTCGACCTCTCCCGTGCCTGCTCACAAAACACCCATCCCGCATCAGTGATTGTGTCCACGATGAGTGAATCACACTTAACGTGTCGCATTGAGTGAGTCGTGCTGAGTCAAACAGAGCTGTGTTTGTGGAGGTGGCTCAGCACTGTGTGTCCTGGTTGAAGTACTCGCTGCAGTGTTTGAGTGCTGTGAAGGGCCTTGGGAGGCACAGCTGTTTGTGCAACATCAGGAACAGAACAGCCTTCATTAGGGACAGAGAACAATCAGTTGTTCTCACCTTGAGTCATCTGCAGAGCAGCAGCCCACATGACGGACAGCTGCACGTTTCCCAGAGCCGATCCAGTCAACGTTTTCAAGTGGCTTTGTCCTGAATTTAAATGTGATTTTTAGATTTAAAAAAAAAAAAAAATTTATAAAGTAGGTTTTGTTTGTGTAAAAAGGGATGTATCCTAGAGGTCGACACTGCATTTTCAAAAATACAATACAGTACGGATGTAAGGAGTAGGGTGGTGCTGCTTTGGCCCACATTTTGACAGGTTTAAGAAGCAAACATTATTCAGCATTATATAGATGAAGCTGAGGTGATAGCAACGTGCTAAGCTGTTTGCAGAGAGAATTTAATGGTTTCATTATATTTACAACAGAGACAGAAGTTTGAATTATCTGCAATTCTGCAGTTTTGGCGTGTTTGTGGTCTAAATACTAGAGCCTCGGCCAGGACGGCAATATAGCCTTAAAGTACGTCACGAGATTTCAAAGAGATTTGTGATAACAGTATTTCACACAATATTAAAAATAAATCCCGAACATTTTATCATGATCGCAGCGTGCAAGCGGCAGCATTTAATAGTGCTAGCAGTGAAAAATGAAACAACATAAAAGACCTTTTTCAGTCAGCTGCACGTGACAGACCGCCTGATAAACGTGACAAGTTTAAACAAGGTTCCAGCAGCATCGTCGTGACACTGCAAAGGGTCAAACGTAAGTGAAAAAGGGGCCTAGTTAGTGTTTTCCCTGGAAATAGTTTTCTTTTACCCACAGGAAAATAACCGCCGTGCTTTTCTACTGTTACGTACAGGCCAAACAATAAGTCCTGATATACGAAGTGAAAATGGCGAGTGCTCCAGCGAGGTTCACTTGATTACATTTGGATCACAAATCAGCAGCTGCTAGTATCTCCTCCTTCCTTCACAGCCTGGTTCTACTCGACAGTGTGCTCTTTGTTTGAGGCCTGACCTCTTGTAGTCAAACCACCCCTTTTTAGATACTAATGCTACAGTCACACAAGGGACAACAGTGATCGAAGACCGTGAAGTGAAAAAAGGATTGCAACAGTGTGTAGTTAACTTGCAATCGTGTTCCCTTGGTTGCTTCAGAGATGTTGACCAGTAGATTCAGAGTCCAGACGAAACATCTTAAATTTGACCCTTGTAAATTCAGAAATTCTTTCACAAATAGTGACACAGTTACTGCAATTTAACTGCAAAATGACACGGGCACTTGGCAACTTATATGGGAATATATCCAGAATGCAGTCTGTTAGCAACCAGCTGAGTTGAGTCCCCTGCTGCAAACAGTTGCTGACAAGTTGCACTTATTGGTGCAGACTGACTCCGATTGGCTGCGATGTGTTGGCAGTCTGTGTTTACAAATGAAACTGCAAGTATTTGCAAACCTTCGCTCTCTCTGACAGTGATTGCCGTCAGATTGCAATTGTTTGGAGACAGGTTGCTTCCTGCCACATGAACTGTGCAGTCACCCAGAAGTGGATCACCCTGTTGTGATCCATTGAGGTTTCTTTTTTTTTCATAGCTGTCCTATTTTTACTTTAGTGTGACTGAACCATAAATTGCCATTGGAGGCTGACACCCTGCTCTCAGACATATTTGGGCTTGTGTTGTTGTTGTGTGTGGAAATGTCAATGCATGATGTAGCTATAGCACTCATATCATGACATTTTATATAGACAAGCTTTCAACTAATTTGATGTTTTTACATTGTATTTTGTTTTACATTGTTATATGTTGTGTTTTCATCCTTTGTGTTGTGAAGCACTTTGTGATTTTTATCTGTGAAAAGCACTATATAAATACATTTTACTTACTTACACAAATTTCCAACCTTCTCAGTGAAGAAATTCAGAGCACTTTGGCAGAACCAGTCTAATTCCTCCTGCCAGAGTCTTTAGGAAGCACGATGCACACTGTTATTCAGTGTTCAGGTTGGATTAATGTGTCTAAATATCAGAAACATATCTGTAGCCGTTGCTGCATTAAAAATATAGTTTTAATCAACAACGCATCTGCCGAGATGCGCTGGTGACAACACCAGTTTCCTTTAACGTAGTTTGTCCTACTTGCAAATAATTCAAGCTTTCCCCACAGATGTTTGTGCCTTTCCCCCTGAAAAAAGAAATTGTACAACTGATTTTGTACAACTCCCATTGCATTTGTGTTTAATTGTGTATTACCCATTCTTTTGCTAGTCCACTACAGTGTACACTGCAGTGTAGTGCAGATTCTTCTTTGTGTGTGCACACAGTCGATTTTAGCATTTGTCCACACACTGCTGTTCTTCACGTCGCCCTCCTTTGGTTTCACTTGCAGCACTTTGGATTCTCCTACGCTCTGATTGTGACGCCATTGCTGAATTTTGCTCGGCAACCGATGCAAAAGAAACTTGCAAATCTGATTTGAGTCGCAGGAGCGTCAGGGCTGAAATGCAGTGTGATCGAATTAAAGTCACATTTTAAACCACCTCAAAATGTTTTTATTTTCATGAATATAAATTTTATAGCTAATACATAGATATATCTATACATAGATCCATGCTGTAAGATTAAACAAAATAGCCGTCGCCTAGATTTAAAGTTCAAATCTAGGCTGCAGAATTTATGTCAGTAATCTAGCTTGGTGTTTGAATGTTTCCTACCAAAATGCAAGTCATCACTGATATATTGTTTTCACACCAGCTTTGTAAACAGGCAGAGTGTAAAGCAGATCCAAGCAGTAGAAGTGGTGCAACTTTGAGTCACCTATCTGTGGGAGAAAATGGATAGACCCGGGGATTCCCGAAATAGTTCCTCCCACTTCCCGGCTCTGTTCCTTTACACATATGCTTTTCGGAGGAATGCACTAACTACATTATGGATGTTTCAATCCAGTTAAGAAACTCTGCATTGCCGTTAAGGATCATCATAATTAGCAGGAGCCTTATTAAGTCACGAAACAGTGTCAGACTGACAACCCCGAATCAGGATTGTTGTCTTTAACGACAGTCGGCACAGAATGGGTGAGAGCATTGTTGTATTTTCATGTGTGCTGTGATGCAACACATGCACTGATATTCACTGAAGCGCACAGACCATGTTGCATTGATTTGCATTACTTAAGCACAGCGCTCTGCAGCAGAATGAAGAGCAGCAGGCTGGCCCAGGATAGCAGAAGGGAACCCTCTCTTTCTAAATTTAGCTCTCAGTGGCAAAATGCTGCAGCGGCACCCATAATCAATGGCCCGTCTACGTCAGAGCCCAGCTTTCCTTTCCTCTGACTCGATCCCCGCAGATAAATAGATTGTGCTGTCTCTGCTGGTCATTTCCCTCTGATCAAACTGTCACCGTTGCCCTCTGTGTGGTTCTGTTTTTTTAGAGAGCAGACCACGGTTTACTGCATGACATGCACCTCTGTCCTGTGTCCTGTGCAGGCTTTTATGCGGGCACCCTCAGCCTGTGCCCTCAGCTGAGGACAATTATTGCTTACATAAATGTGACGCTGTAAACACTTCTTTTATAATACTGCTGAGATTGTGCTGCAGCCCTTCTGCAGACCGTGTAAGGTCATGAGAGGGTAGTGATCATGCATCTGATGACTTAGTAAAAAGTGCCTGAAGCATCAGTGACCTGAATTCCCTGCGGACGGGATAAACAGACGGAGCGCTGTTTTTGCTGTTTCTGCTGTTTTTTGAAATCCAGATGTGAAAGAGAGGGGTGGATCTCACTGCATGGATATGGTAGTACCCATCACTGATTCCTACCTTTAAACCTTTAAACTCTGCTTTATTTACTCTGTGGATCTTGGACCAGGCACCTCCAATACAATCCAGATATTAGAACTGTTTTCCTTACTCATTCAACATATCGATTAGACTTCTACTTTGATTATATTTTTCCGATTAAGAATAAAGATGATTTACTATTAGTAAAAACACATGTGTTTAGCACTCCGTGTCACTCTAATAATAAAAGGCTGGAAGTTCTTTAACCCTCTCTCGACAACTCAAAGTGGGATTGCAGGTCTGATAATCAGAAGGTTGGTGGTTTGACACCACGTTGCTGTGAATGTGTGCATGAATGTTAAATAGAAAACCACTTTTGTAGCACTTGCCTCTTGAGTTGTCGTTTTTGTTAGCCTAGACAGCAAAGTGTTTGAAAACTGTAATTAATAGCACTGCTGTGCAAAAAAAAAAAAAATCTACTTTTGGTTGCTCCCTTGTCACAAGGGGCTGCCACAGCGGCATGTTTGATTTGTCACAGTTTTACACCGGATGCCCTTCCTGATGCAAGCCCAGAGGGGATTTGTGTCTCCAGCTAGAATCGATAAGAAAATGCCTTCATGCTGCAATGAGTTTGAACACATGTCATTTACTGTGTTGAGATCCAAAGGTCAAAGGAGACAAACCACTATCTGAAACAACAGACTGACCCCATCGCTGTTGGAGTTTTACAGTGAGAGGTTCCAAATGTATCTGACCTTCAGGGTTCAGTGTAGACGTGTACAACTAGTTAAACTATCAAGATGAGCAGACACAACAAGATTATATCAATGAATATGACTGCTTCTTATAAAAACATTTCTTGTCTTTGCAATTCAAATTTGTGCTGAAATAATTTAGCGCAGCAGTATTAGCCTCCTCAGATATGCACGTTAGCTCAGCTAACAGGGTTAGCATCCTCAGTGAAAATGTGTGTGGAGATAAAACTCCACTCAGCATACCTGCTCTCTTTGGGGTATTTGAAATTAAGAGTAATGCTTAATGCGTAAGGAAGAGAAAGGCAGAAGGAAGGAAGACAGCAGTAGCAGCGATGGCGATGATGACAGGAGCCCACTCAGTATTTGCCTCCACCTGCAGAGCCACAGAGGAACCAATAATTGGATATTTGTGGCACAGAGACCAATTTCTGCCAACACCACATCACAGTAGGATGGAGTAACTTAGCACAGCTGCTGTGCGGCTGCTGTGCAGAGCTGCTATAAATAACTCACACGGCAGCTGACTGCAAGACAACAGTATTATCATTCAGGAATCCCAGTGCTGGGAGTTTCAAGTACACCTCATTTCCACAGTGTATTATCTATCTGTGATCACTTTAGTGGGCAATTATTACACTCGGACAGAGCTAGAGTCCACAAAGTCGAGGAAGACGAGCGTTAGAGTGCCAGAGCGAAGAAAGCTGGGCTTAATTGAATCATTCTACTGACATAAAAGGATTTCCTTTCAAATTATATCACCATGTGCTGCATTTGACACAATAGCAGTTTCCAGGCAACCAAGGCTGTCAGATGGCTGCAGGCTGCTCTTCCTTGCAGCTCAGAATACTTTCAGTTTTATAATCTGTTTCAGCCGACATGAAATATTAATGATCGCTTTCCTTGGGTTTCCCCCTCACTCCTATTCTTTCTTTTTTTTTTTAAACTGTCCTGCAGGCGAGAAAAAAAAAGAAAGATTACTTTTGTAGAAGCAGAAAAAGTGCGTGAGTCGTGAGGACTTCAGCTTTCATGTGCAGTCACGTCTGCTACGACAAAAGCAAGGCCTGCTGCTTTTGTTGTGCATTTCAAGCCTTTCCGAATGTGCAAACTACAGGAAAGAAAAACAACACGAGTATCTAATGCAACGTAAAAACTGCTAATAAGTGTGACCGGTCACTCTTCTTTTATCTGCTCTTATCTTATTTGGGACTGTTTGACCTGCAAAAGATAAGATGTTTTATTCACTGGAGCAAATTTTCTGCTGAACTGTGCAGGCAATGTCATCAAGTGTCCTTTGTCCTCCAGATCTGTCCTTGTTCGTGCAAGTCACATGATGCTGTAGTTGTTTTTGTAACAAGCTGTTTCTTATTGAAACAACAAGGTGTTTTTATGTCATGAGATGAGCTTGTTGTTAATATTATCATAACGCAAAACTACATATATACCGTATATCTTCCAATAGTAGCCCCGGCGTTTATTCAAAAAATTATTCGGCCGGTCCGGCGTTTAAAAGAGACTGGCGGTTGTTGGAGACCGGCTCTTATTCCCTTCTCAGATGGAATTGTCACGGAAGTGAGAGGGAAAGAGGACCCAGGCGCGGTTTTTAGACTGAGGTAAAAAGACAGTGCGTTTACTTACAGTGCTCCAAAACGTATTCCAACAGTTCACAAATAATGCAGTTCCCAATTGTGCTCCTCCTTTGCTCCCGAGTGTCTCCTTGTCTGTGGTAGCCTAGTGCACGAGTTGTGCGCCCCGAAACTTCTCTCCTCCCGACTCTCCTTGAGAGGAGGAAAAAGACCAGAAAATCACAGTTAGCAGGTTCGCTAGCCCCAGTTCAAGGTAATGATCCCACTTCAACGGTCACCGCGCATCCAGCTTAAATGCCGCTGGTCGTAGATGATGACTGATTGGAAACAGCTGGCCGAGTGATGAGCCGCAGGAGAACCAACGACAGCGCGGAGGGACTTCCGGGTCGAAGGTCGTCCAGCTACTATTGGAGACCGGCGTCTATTTGTCATGAC
>VOQK01015532.1:2915-24848 GCA_015052645.1 Benitochromis conjunctus
CCATAAAAGGATGTTCGGGTGTAGCTGTGCTGCAAAGCAGTAAAGCTTGCAGATGTGCTGCAACTACTGTCAGGCTAATGCAGCCATGTGAGGGTCAGCATACCCTCTGTGAGATTTTCCAGTTGCTTTATGGCTTTTTCATGTTTTTGCGATAGGTGTGTATGTTTTGTAGGAAAAAGATACCAGAGAAAATTTGTGTTTGCTGATGAATACCTGGAGCTTGGTAGAGAGCAAGTGAAACTTCAATAGTGCTAATGTCAAGAACAAAATCACCCATTGAAATGTCTCATGTATGGCAATTGTAGCAACATGCTTTTGTTCATTTTCATTTGTGCTGTGAGGTGCAAAACCTCTCAGCAATTCTGAAGCTCATGTTTTCTTCCCTCATGGCTGTAACTTATATATGTGGAACAAACAGCTGCAGAGAAATATCTAAATGATTTAAAGTCCACATGAATGGATCTGACAAAATGCCTCCCTTCAGATTTGGGGCCATCTGCTTAATGGATTTCAGTAGAAACCATGGAAACTGCTACAGTCTTCCTCAAAACTATAATGAAGGTAAATAATCTGTCTGTCTCTCTTACCGTGTGGTTTCTACAGAAGCTGTTTTTGATTTAGTTCACACTTTTGTTTTAACTTTAAGGTTCTGCAAGGTTTATCTCGTGTGTGTGTGTTTACTCCCATGCAAACACTAAAACAGAGATAGAGCTTATATCCTTTTTCAGACTCTCTGTATGCTGTTGTTCCCATAAATTATAGAGTATAATGTAATGTGGTCCAAAGCCAAAATACAAGTTAACACAAACTAGGGTCGGAGTTTGCTTTCCCAGTTCTTCTTTGCTCATCAAAGGTGTAAAATACAGAAGTAGAGAGAAACCCAGAGGAAGTTGCTTTGACTGTGTGCATAACGTAGTGTAGTGAGAGTTAAACTAATAAAGTAGATCTTTTGTCTCCACAGGAAGTCCAAATAGATCAAATCTAATCTTATAAGGCTAATTTTGACAGAACACCCATGCCTACATCCCATCATGCATAGCTTTAATCCTTAAAATAATTAAAATGTTTAAGTTATATTTATGAATAAAATACATGAACTGCATTATTATTTTAAGCTGAATATATGTTTACTTCGACTGTAAAGCTGGGTGTTATAACATAGAGTCTGTGGAGACAGATATGATTTTGGAGCCAAATTAAGGTGGATATTAAAAAAAAAGGCTTGTTTTAGGCACTTCTGTGATGGATTCATAGATCATGGCCACAGTCTTCCAGCTTGGGCAGTTCTACAATTTTTCTAATATCACTAAACATTACGGATAAATTACTTTTTATTTTTATTTATTTATTTGTTTATTTTGACTAACTGTTACATGACACGCTCAGTACCACTGTAACATCAGTCGAGGTAGATCCCAAAGAGAAAAAGGAATAAGCAATAAGTGTTTACCACTGTGCTGCCTCCTTTGGTTAATCTCTAAAATGAAAATAAATAAATAAAAGCAAGCTGTTTAACTGCACTTACAGTGTAATTTACAACTAAATGCTATTGTAAATGCTATTTGCAATTACATGCCAGCTGTTACTCTTCATGTGCTGCTTACTGTCATTCCAAACATGGGTTACATTTCAGAAAGCAACAGCTAGCAAGCAGTTGTATTGAAACTGAAACTACCCACACCTGTGAGCGCTGTTTGGGGATTTTGCTCACATGTTGTTTTGCAACATAGTTGCAGTAAATCTGGCCCCATATGTAGGCTAATATTTACCTGCATGCAGCCACGTCTGCTCAAATGCATGCACAAAACCAGAAAGCTTCTTTGTGCAATTGTGCCGTTTGTAGAGTTTAACCAGTTCCTGGCTATAGCTTCATAGTTCCAGACCTGAGAGTACTGTATATCGCTAAATCTCAACAAGGAAGTAAATGTGGGGGTTTATTTCAAGAAAAAAATAATCTCAACTGTTTTCTATTTATTACAAATTAGTTTCTTCTACATTCCTATCAATTGTAATCTGAGTCTGGGTTTACTTCAGTCTGCAGTGCATTTTTCCAACACATTCTCAGTTTGCCACGTATTCCTTTGACAATGACCCCTTCTTGTTTCACTTAACCACACTGGGTAACCCTTTAATATAATGTTCAAACTTGCAGGTTACAGCTCCAAAATGTCATTTTGTTAGAGGGAGACGAATGAAGAATCACACAATATAACAGAAGGATTTAGGTGAGGTGGCACAATCACAACAGAATAGTTTGACTCTCACGCCCTTCCACGATGTCACATTACAAGGCAAATGTCATTTTGTCACAGTCGCCACCATTTGTTAGATACTTTGGTTTTGCATCCAGCCACAGAGACCAGCATGTTTACCCACAGTCTCGTGGTGAAATTTCAGACATTGACTTTTACTGAAGTCTACCCTGCATGTTAAAAACAATGCTAAAGAGCTAGAAATGTAATGCCTGTGTGTCCTGACTTAGCATTGTATGTGACAAGTTGAAAACATTTTAACAAATAACCTTTCATAGGCTTTAAAAAAAAAAACCTCCATTCTACACACCTAACAGTTGCCTGAACCTGGGTCGTTAGGTCACGTCCCCCATGACACTAACAAGTCACACTGTCACTAGGTGGAGAAGGGCCAGAGAAGCCTGAGCAGGGGCAAAATGACACCACAGCCCATTATGGATAAGAAGTATTGCGTAAGCTAATGCTGTCAAGATGTGAGAATTGGTTTCTCAACTGCCAGACAGACTGTTGAAGGGAGTCCCATGCTCTCAGCAGACTGAGGTAGCCTTGTTGCCTTCGGTTTAAGAGAGTTCTCACTCTTCCAGAGGGCTTCGCTCTTTTCCCCATTATGAGTGAAATCAAGATGATTTGTTACCCCGATAGGCTGCCTAATCTTCAAGAATCTGTCTCCACTTATTGAATTTAGTATACCTAGCAACCAGTAATGTGGTTCCTAGGTTATTAGAGTCATGCTGGGAGCAAAGATGTTCACAGCATGAATTCAGAAATGAGACCCTCCCCTCTGGTTTGTGCAGGCTGATTTTTTTCTTTTCTTTCTAAACCTGGTTACCTGGTGTGATGTAATCAAAGGACCCCCTGTTTGGTGGCTGTGGGGAGGACTCTCCTGTTTTCATGTTTGATACAAGGTAAATAAAACATTTCAACCCAATTTCAGTTTGGTTGAAACTGAGTGGAAGTGGATAAAGACAGTTCTAGCAATAGAATCATAACAACTGCAAAAAAGTATCACTTAACTTCTCTTGTGACCATAAAATGTAGAAGTGTTCTGCTTGCCCCCCCCCCAATAGAAATAGAATCAATAGAAAGGCCAGGATATTACCCTTGGACTCATATAGATTGCATAAAAGCTGCATGACGTCACAGTCTCATTGTCACAATTGCTGGTCTTAGGATATCATATGTTCACCTTGACAAAAATTGTAACAGGCAAGGATTATCACGAGCTCCATGACAACTCACTCGCACAAAAACGAAAGAAGGGGAAATGAAGTTCATGTCACACTGATCAGGATCAGTTACTGCCTGATGTGCCAGTCTACACTAACGCATCAGCGGCTGAGAGTGAAAGCAGTGGAACACATGATCATCAAATGACACATCTCACACTGAAAGCTACAAATGGCAGGAAACCTGCATTATCAAAGGCATGGCAAGTGCTAGACATGTCACATGAGTAAGGCAAAGCACAGAGTCCCTACTCTTTCATCTGAAAGAAGTCTTATGAGTGAAGAGACTTCAGGACATTTCACATAGAGTTTTTTCCTCTGTTTGCTGTCAAAGCAGCACTGCAGAGTCACTAATGAGCACTCTGGTTTACGTATGTTGTGTGGAAAGAATCCTGGAAATAGACGGTGATCGGGTTCTTCTTTAGGACTACCACTTCCAGGTCTACTAATGCTATGCTGAGCAGAACAGAACAGGAGAGAGTGGTGTGTGAGTAAAGTAAATGAAAATGAATGTGTTACCTTTGTTGGCATATTTGAGCAAACACACATGTGATCCTCTTTGAAACATGATCTACTGATACAAACGACACAATTGATACTCTGTACTGTTTTCCATAATTTAATTAAAAAAACAAAACAGATCACAGAGAAAGTGTTATGTTATTTATTGTTGCTTCTCAGAAAAACAAGTGAAAGTGTTCTGGGTTTTTTTTGTTACTTTAAAAAATGTTAATTTTCTTATTTTCTTTATTTGCGGCACATAAAGGGAAATAATCTGCTGAAACAGTACTAATATAGACTGGGTAATGTGTTAGGAATGAAACAAACATTTTTTTAATCAGATATAAAATGATCAATCCACAGAGGGCTGAATTAAAAGAAAATCAGAAAATGATGCAGCAGGAAAGTCCATTTTTCCAAAATTCCATTGTAGCATCTCAAAACGCTAATCAGTAGTGTGTTTGTGTGCATGCCTGACACCTGACAGAGCTGTTCTTATTGGATTTAGGTCAGGTGAGTGTGGGGGACGGTCAGTGGTATCTGTTCATTCATCCTCCAGGAAATCTTGCATAGTCTCGCCACATGAGGACTACACCAGCATAGGGTCTGTCAGTGAGACCAAGGATTTCACTGAGATAACTAACGGCAGTCAGGGTGCCTAGCCTAGCCTGTAGAGGTCATTTTTAGCACTCTGGCAGTGCTCATCCTCTTCGTCTTTGCATGAAGAAGCAAATTCTGGTTCTGCTGATGGGTTAAAGGCCTTCTATGGTCATATCCAGTTCTCCTAGAGTAACTGTTATAATGTTTATCTTTGTTTCAGTTTGGTGATTGTGGCTCATTGAAATCAGACATCTACAATCCCAACTTATTATAAAACATCCCAGGAGCAATCAGAAAGGATTTGCAATATAGAGTGTATATGTGTTCTGTATGTATGTTCATTTATACTGTGAGGCCTCATCCTCCAGTCTTGGCCACCAGGTGGGCTGACTGTTTGCAGTGGTTTGGGAAGCAGCCAGAAGCAGAAGGTCCTGGAGGTCCAAACCTCCTGGGTTAGGAGTATTGTATACTGTAAGTTGGAAAAATGTGATTCAAATAAAATACAGTAGATTTGGCCTTCATTTGATTGAATTCAAACATGCAAACTGTTTTTTTGTTGTTGTTTTTTTTGCGATGTGTTGTACAAGCAACGCCTACCCGGACACACAGACACACAGGTTGGGATCAGACCTCCTTACACTGTACACTGAGACAAAATTCTGCTGTGCAGTTACTTTATGCTTTCTTTCAGGCTTTTTTCCCCTCTCCACCATAATTGAAAACAGTTTTCCGCACGCTCTCATCCACTGTGAGCTCTCTGTCATAGCGGGTCGGATGTGCAGTTTTTCACGTCCCGGGCCATCTTTGCTGATCTCATGGTAAAGGTGGGCGTCAGTGGGCGGTGCCGCTATTGAGCCCGGCTCATTTTTGCATTGGAGGGAGTGAAAGTTAGAGAGCTGCAGCAGTAGAGGCAGAAGAAGAAAAACAGCTGACTTCAGGCTTGGTTTTTACGCACGGTGCTGCTGCCCGTTAGTGCAACTTCAGGAGGGACGGTCTTCAACGGAGAGAAGAAAAGTAAGTTCAGCCAGAGCTTGCAGTTCACTTCAAGAATGTAACTAGCCATTGTTATTGGGACAGAAAGCTTGCCTGAGAGCTATGCTTACGCTTAAATTCACTGATTTAAGAATCGTTTTCGAGGTCTCAAAGTACTGAAATGTTATTACCAAAGCCATTATTATTGTGTGACTTTGAGCGTCACATTGGAACTTTATGTAATATAGGTACAAAGGTGAATTAGTTTTCAGGAATTCTAGTTGTCACCACAGCCTCTAGAAACTTTAAAAGATCGTTTTCTGGCATTTCTGGCACGAAAGTTCATTAGATTAAATGATGAAGATGCACCTAAATCTGCAGCGCATATGTGGCTAACATGTTACTTTGAAGTGCTGGGGTGTCTACTTGCAGGGAAGCGCTCCTCAGAGGTTTAGCAAAGAGCATGAGAAGACTGGCTGACATTCTTATAAGCTGACATTTTGACCTTTGCAGCCAATGCACAGTTCCCCTCTAACAGCAGACTAGACTCATACAGCTACCTGCAGAAGAAGAAGAAGAAAAAAGGTTTCAGATATCAGGGTGTCCACTTCACTGAAGTTCTTGACATTTTAACAAAAGCGAGCCAGAAAATTTGAGATCTATTTGTCCGTTTGACTAGAAGCCGCAGAGTGCCTGCAGCTTCACCCACAAATAAACAGCAAAGGTTTGTTTCTGAAGGTTGAAATAGAAGAAGCGGGCAAATGATCAGCTGGGGGAAAAAAGCCTGCTGTGTTCTTATGTGTTTCGCCTCACCTGGACTTTACTGTGTCCATGCACGCTGACCACGATTTTTTTTTGTCATCGCAGCGGTTTAGACTCACACATTGTAAGCAGACGCCAAGTTTGTGGGCTTCATTCCATCTGTTCATATGTGATGTGTGTTGAATCTAGCTTGTGTAACTGCTGCCACGTTACAACGAGGAGAGCTGAAGGTCTGTACAGTTGATGGATCATATGTTTTCTAACAGATGTTTTTTCCAACAAAAGGACAGGGTTTCTCCTGGAGGCCAACTTTTCTTCACTCACAGAAAACTAGTGGGCGAGCAAGAGAAACATTTTACTCAGTATAAGTCCAATAAGTCAAATACAAATAAAAGAAGTGTTTGTACATTCTAGTACTGATGGCATTATGATTCAGAAGCCTGTCCTAAAATGTTTTCATCTTTCCAAAACAAGCCTTTAAAAAATGGTTGATGCATCACACAACAAAGAAATTGCAAAATGGCAAATGTTTCTCTTAAAGCTGCATTAAATGTGTTTTTGGCCACTTCAGTGCTGTGAAAAAAATAAAAACGACATACAGTACAATGACCTTATAACATGTGCACGTGCACTTTTTTTTTTTAAAAACAGAGACGCACCAACAGTAGATTGTATTTTGAAATAAGTCCAGTATTTGCTCTGTTTTTAGTCTCCACCACCTCGTGACCTAAATATTTTACTTCTGCTTACAGGCCTGATGAGATCTATGAGAGTATAACCAAACAGTAAATCTCTTCATACAAACAAGAGTGGAAACCTGTTAAAAGGCTTCAGTACTGACGAGAACTGCAGAGTTTTGTGATTATTCTTATTATAATATTATTTATTATATTCTTATTCTAAGTCCTGTAATTCCCATAATGCAGTGTAGCGTTGTTGTTTGTTAGTTGCTTCACCAAAGGTTTTTCTGTGGACCTTTGTGGTTCTCAGACTGTAAAAGGACTATAAATATCATTGCAAAGAACTGTCTGGGACAGCCGCATAGAATTAATTTTTTTCTCTTTTTTGCTTTTCATCAGCTCCAACCAAAATGCGGGTCATCCAGAACCTATATGCTTGCACTGCCATTCTATTAGTGCTATTAAAGCTGTCAGTTGCACAGTATGAGCACCTCGGCTACCCCCCAGGCTACCCATACCCAGAACAGGAAGAGTACACGGCCCCGCAGCTGGATCCAGACACGCCCAGGATTCAGCTCCGACTGGCAGGGCAAAAGAGGAAACACAATGAGGGCAGAGTAGAGGTTTTCTACAACAACCAGTGGGGCACTGTGTGTGATGATGACTTCAACATCCATGCTGCCCAGGTGGTGTGCAGGGAGCTGGGCTACGTGGAAGCTGTCTCATGGTTGCCGTCTTCCAAATATGGGAAAGGAGAAGGTAGTGCAGGATTTTTCTTCTCATCAATGTGGAAACAAATTAAACATATATTTACAATATAGATGGCATGTCTGGGTGAACATGTTATTGTTATAACCGTTTGGGCGTTATTTTTCCAGTTATGCACTACTACAGTAATTAAAGAGTGGTTAACAGTTCACAGTTTTTTTTCTGACGTTTTTTAAAAATTCAGAAAAAGGAAAATAAAAGTCCATCCCACAGAAGCAAGGATTAAATATTTATTTTGTCTCATCAGGACCCATCTGGTTCGACAATGTCCACTGTACTGGCAAAGAAAAGACTTTGGCACAGTGTCAGTCTAATGGGATCGGCGTTTCAGACTGCAAACACAGCGAAGATGTAGGAGTGGTGTGCAGCGACAAGAGGATCCCAGGATTTAAATTTCTCAACACTCTGCCCAACCATGTGGAGGTAAACTTACAAGGCCCAAAAGTTCTATCTTACTTTTGTATTTCATTGCATCTGTTCTCAGTGCTGACTCAAAAGGTGTTTGTTAGCTGTGATCTGCTGTGTTTGTAGTTACCTTGTGATGAACACCATGTAAGCCTTAGAACCTTGTCAAGTAACATGTTGATATTTAAACTTTAACAAGTAAAGGCAAAAAGGACAGAAACCTTTTTAAAGTGTGCAAAAAATACTGGATCCAACATTTGTTCTTGTGCAAACAAAGTATAAGTTCTCTAGCCTTTAAATTAAGTCAGACAGTTCAACCTCAATCTGAGATCACTGTGTTATTTCTTTCAGAATATCACAGCTTTAGCAATTGATAAAGCTCTTCCATAATAGAATAGCATTAGCGGTATGACATATAGAGCTGCTGTATGGCAAATTCACCTCTAAATAATAAATATTTCTGAGTTTTGTTGGAAACAGCTCTGTGCACTAAAAGCCAACAGCCCTCCACCACTGTCTGTCATATTAATAGTCCTTTCTGAATAGCCTGCAGTGGAAGTGCGTTTGGGAAAGTCAGGAAGTTTCACTGGTATTTGTTAGGTGTCAGACTTAAAACTTTCATAGCAGTTTGACTGGAACCTTTAAAAGCCCAGCTGAGCATTGCTTTTGAGCCTGCTAATGGGCTCAGAGCTAATTGCCTCCACAAGCAGAATGTTATCTTTGTGCTCACCGTGCAGGCCTCATAATGGTGCATTCCAATGTTATGAGCAAACTGCAAACCAGAACTAGCTCTGCTTCTGTCTTACTGACCTTCTCAGTCAAGCTTTCCTTATTTCTTTCCAAAAGCAAATAGAAGGATTTTGTGGTGTTGATAAAAAAAGAAAAACGTAATGAGTGTCTGAGCTTGTCATATGTGCTCCTTCTGACTACAGACTTTGTTAAAGTTACTATCACTGTTGTTGTGTCAAACAAAGGTGTAACGATGTTTTTGGCAAATTACACTCACCAGCTCCATTATTACATTACTAGGTACACCTGTTAAGTTGTTCATGTGTTAATCACATGGCAGCAACTCAATGTATCTAGGCATGTAGACATGGTCAAGGCAAACTTCTGAAGTTCAAACCGAGCAGCAAAGTTAAGAAGAAAGTTGATTTAATGGACTTTTAACGTGGCATGGTTGTTGGTGTCATATGAGCTGGTCTGCTGATCTACTGGGATTTTTCCACACAACCAGAGAGCCCCAAAATAAGATAAATAGAACATTTCCAGAGAAAATATTCAGTGAATGGCAGTGAAAATGCCTTGTTAATGTCAGGTTAGACGATAATGGCCTGACTGTTTCAAGCTGAAACATCAGTTTAGTTCTTTTGCTGTGAAATTCAGATGGCAGGGTAAGAATCTGTCATAAACAGTATGAAAGCATGGATCCATCCTGCCTTGTGTCAGTGGTTCAGGCTCCTGTAATGGTGATATTTCTTTGGCACACTTTGAACTCCTTTGTACGCACAAAGCATCATTTAAACACCATTTCCTTTCCTTTATGACTACAGTGTACCCATCTCCTGAAGGCTGCTTCCACCATGATAATGCACCATGTCATGAAGCACAAATCCTCTCAAACATGTTTCTTGAAAACGACAATGGGTTCACTATTCTCAAATGGCCTCCATAGACACCAAATATCAATCCAGTAGAGCAGCTTTGGGATTTGGTAAAACTCAAGATTCACATTATGGATGTGCGGCTGTCAACTCGGCAACTGCGTGATAGTAGTATCATGTTAATATGGGCCAAAAAGTCTCTTTTACCTAGTGGTATTTGTGGAACAAGCTTTCAATATCGTGAACGATCACTGGAAAAAAATAAGCAACACAGCTTTAGGCAGAAGAATATTCAGCTTTCATCATTCTTGCAGAATGATGCTAAGCTGCAAATAGGATGCAAAGCTTACTTGGTCCCAACTGAACAACACATTTTTTTCTGACTTCATATAACTTAGATTTTTTTTTAGTGCTGCCAACGTTAATGCGTTAATACAGGTCATCATGATTAACGCGATTAAACATTTTAACGCATTCAACCCGTCTGGAGCGCAGAATGGACAAACTTTGGACAAACTGCCCGAAATGCGTTGACAGAGACAACTGCATTAACGTGTTAATGCCGAGTAAGCCCTCACACGGATTAATCTGCGTTAACTCGTCAACTGGGATATGCCAACGTTGACGCGTTAACGCGGATCAGTTTGCGTTAACGTTGACAGCGCTAATTTTTTTCAAATTCTGCTCCAGCGGATTCTGACTTAAGTGCAATTGCTTGAAACGGTTAGACTTTACAAAGCTCCCTCTAGAGGCAGAAAACACTTTTTTAATCACATATGTGATAGTGCTCCCTGTAAAAACACTATGATGTGTAAAGTTGCATTACAGGAGGAAATACATCTAAATGGCTGCCTTAAGTTTACAAGACTAAATGTCTAGGTTGTGATTGTTCAGAGAGCCCAGCTGTAGAGGTCTAGACGTCTCAAGTCAGATTAAAAAAAATAAAAATAAAAATCAGGCTCAGCTTTTCCACTCACTAAGAGGAATCACATGGGCTTCAACGTGTAAAACACAGCCAGCTGGGAGCCCCGCTCTGCCACACTGCCAGAGCCTGGCTTTATTATCTGGTGACTCACCAGTGCAGGGGCACTCTGGTGTTGAATGGCAGCTATGATGACATGTCGCTGGGGATATTTGTGATGTGGGGTAGATGTAGGAGCATAGCTGCCTTTTCAGGGGATTCTAAGTTTATTACAATGGCTCTAACAAACAGCTAAGGCAGTGGCATTCCGTGAGGGCAAGCAAGGCAAACAGTACTTGTTTCGTGAAATCTAAAAATAGGCATCAAATAAAACATACTAAAGTAAAGCGTTCTTTCTTGTTTTATCTCAAACAGCGCTCTCTCATACAGCTTTCCTGCTTGCATCCATCCTTTACATCACTGCCATGTTGTGGCTGCAGTTGCCTATTGTCTCTGGAAGCAGAATTAATTTAGCTTGACGATGAAATCCATATGGGGTAGTCACTGTAATGGGTGTGTCCGTTTCGCATTAACAATGTCTGAAGCTTGTCAATCAGAGCAATTGGTTGTTTGGGGATGCACATTGTAGATAAACCTCTGATCGTTAATGGGAGACTAGCATGCTAGACAAGCTACTGCTGGCTCTACTTTTACTCTATTGATATGTTATGAGCTGCACCTTGTGTGAAAACAGAGCTGGCTTTAATTAGAAAGTAATCAAGCTGTCTCATTTATCACTAAAACAGCACTTTCTCTTGCTAACCACCTCAGCCAACATGGGTGATGTACTAAACTTTCAATAACTTGTTTAGCATTCAAGCAATAAAAGCGTTGATGATGGGGAGAGGGAACCCTGCCATGTCTTTTTTTTAATAAAACAGATAAATTGATTAGGTACAGGCTCCACCAACACTTTCAGATTAACGTCTTATAAAATATGATACTTTATTGTAGATTAAAGAGAATATAAAGTGTTTAAAACCAGCTCAAACTGAAACGTCCACAGGCTTAATATCAATCCATATAAGCTGTCATTGTTAGCTAAGAGGCTGTCAGGGTGGGACATTTAATCTGGTCCATTTTATGTTATTTAAAACTAAAGGAAACTTATATTTAATGTAATTTTACTTTATTTTTGATTGTTTATTGTTTATTTATTGGAGCTTTGGGAGGGCCATAGACTCTGCTTGCCTTTCTGTAAAAGTTACCGCATGCCATTAAGCTAACGTGGAGGTAAAATGTGAGTCCTTACATGCACAATTTGGTGACCTTTGCCATCCCTGCTCAGATTGTTGTGCGTGTGTGTCTGTTTTTTTATCTTCACATAGGGAAAAAAAAAGTGTTGCTTTCATTGTGACTTTTTTAAGACTAACAGACAATACGCATCTCATTCCACAAATTAGTTCTCTGAGGTATCGATGGATTACAGCAAACATATATTTAGCATTGTGTTTCAGACAGCTGGACAGTAAACAACACAGAGGCACAGCCTGTGCTCAGTCTGCATCTCCAGAAATATTTACAGTGGCTTCTCTCCCATGTTTATGTATTCCTCTCTGGCAATGAGGAAACCTGCTGCACTTCAGTTTATGCAGATGTGACTACAGAGGCTTTTCGAGGCCTGACCTGCAAATGCATTTCATTCTATTTAAAACCAGTTTCAACATCAGTGAGTTCCAGGGTTTATGAAATGTGATTCTTGGCGCTGACCATTGAGGGCTGCCTCATTTATTCAAGTTAGAAGAACAGTGATGCAGTCAGATTTGTCAGCCTATTTTTTTCATGTCAGCTTTCAGAGAGGAATAGAAAACAGCAGGTAAAAAAAAATGAGAAGATCAAACACTGAAACAGGAATATTCTGAGTTGTTTGATTTTATGGAGGAGTGTCAAGTGATGTGAAGACGGGCTGCACAAAGAAGCAGTAGGCACTCGGAAATAGGATTAGGACTCAGTATTGTCATGTTAGTCATTTATGGTGTAAATGTGCTGGTAAATCATTGCTAGCTATTGAAACAGGAGAGAAAACAGGTTGTAATGTTGATTTTGAAGTGAACTTTATGATAGAACACACAGATGAGGACCACTTCTCATTAAAATATTAAATCAAATATTACATTAAAAGTCCATATGAAATCTTCATCTATTTTGTCATGTCAGCATCAAGGTTTGTAATCAACGGCTGGTGGTTGATGCATTTTTGTTTCACACTACCATCATCTGAAAAAGTTTTCATAGGGCTCTCTGCAGTCCTGCGTCCACTGGGATTAATATTGTAAGTAACAGCCAGGTCCTGCTAATCAAATACACTTGATGAGTGTGAGCACCTCTATAAAAGAAGCAGCTTTGGCAGTTTTCTGGTCTGTAGCATGCCATGATCTTCCCAGAAGTGGATGTCCCAGCAACTTCACCCCAAGGTTAGCGTGTACACTGACAGGCGAAATTGCAAACAACTCTAGAGCTACATCTCAGACTCTACTGGCCCCAATCAGCATTTTAAATGTTAAAGGTAATGTAAGTATGATTAGATAAAAGAATGAACAAGTATGGTTTGCTTGGAAGGGTTCTCTGAGCGATGTCTTTTGGACAGTTGGAAATGTTTGACCACAATGCACAGCAGTACGTTTGGAGAAAATCAAACACAGGATATCGGCACAAATACTTCATGCCAACTGTCAAGCATGGTGGTGGCTTCTTCTACAGCTACATCCACTGATCAGCTGGCAGTCATAGACTCCACCATGAACTCCTCTGTATACCAAAGTATTTAAGAGGCAAATACAAGGCCTTCTGCGTAACAGCTAAAGCTGCCCAAGATTGAGTCATACAACAGACAAATGATCCCAAACACACAAGCAAATCTACAACCAAATGGTTGATAAAACAACCATTTTGTTGCTACAGTGGCCCAAAGGCTAGACTTCAACATGATGGAAATCTTGTGGTGGGACCTGTGCATAAATGAATGCCCACAAACCTCAATAAATCGGAGCAATGTTGTGAAGAAGAGTGCGCCAAAATTCCTTCACAATGATGTGAGAGATTGATATAATTGTATAGAGAATCCCTTCTTTGGACTGTAGACCTTTGGAATAGATTAAAGTTTCCCTGATTCATAATTATATGGACAATGGTTAAAATGTATGTGTGTGTGATTTAAAAGTGGTCTGGTGTAGTGAACACATGAACTTCTGTCCCTGTACTCTTAGCATTTAGCTTGCTTACTAGAGCCTTGTATATACTCTCCACAAGTCTGCTGGGATCTGCTCAAATCCGAGTGACATTCATCATCAGAGTGTGTGCGGATGCCCTGCCTGTCTTGTGTGGCATAGACTGAGATATAAATTCTTCCCAGATAACTAAGGGCAGCACAGTAATGTGGTGGTTAGCACTGTTGCCTTACACCAAGAAAGTGTTTCCCATGTTTGTGTAGGTTCTCTCCTGCTACTCTGGCTTAACCCCACAGTCCAAAGACATTCAGGTAGCAGGTTTAGGTTAATGGTGACTCTAAATTACACACACATTCACACAGGTGTGAATGTGAGTGTGAGTGGTTGTCTGTATCTCTGTATCAGATTGTAACTTGTCCAGGATGTCCCTCGCCTCTCGTCTTATGGTACCTGGGATAGGCGCCAGCCCCTCCCCCATAACACTGATAAAGATAAGTAGAACAGAATGGATGGATGGACAATTAAGTGGACTTCTTGTGCAGATACAAGTATAGTGAGTTCTAGGGGACATTTAGTTAAATTGTCCCTGTAGAGACATAAATAGACATAACTAGACATACATTTTCTGACTTATGATTTCTGACTTGAGATGTCAAGAAAGAAAATAGAATCCATCCATCTAAATTCTATAAGTGAAAGATTCCCTTCTGCTTATTGAATTCAAGGTTGTCTGGGGGTTGAAGCCGATCTGCCTTTTATGGAACAGGTAGTCTATCACAGTCTGCAGTCTGTTGACAACCATTCGCACTCACATTTACAGCTATGGGCAATCTAGAATCACCAATTTACTTAACCCCACTAGTTGCACGTCTTTGGGAGGACTACAGCAGGAAGGAGTACCCAGAGAGAGAGCCCAGGACCTTCTGGACCTTCAAATCCAGACGGTACTAGATTAAAACCCCAGACTTTCATGCTGTGTGGACAACAGTGCTAATCATCACATCACTGTGCTATCCTGATTTTCTCCACTTTTTCAGTTTTTGTACCCACAAGCCTTATGGATGGCACACGTCAAACATTTAAGAGTTAGCTATGTTGACATAACTTTATATAATCTGTAATCTTACAAACACCTTTGCCAGTGAGGCATTAATGATGAATTTTCAGTACAGTTCATATATAGTGGAGCTTTCTGTGATGGAAACCGATTTTGGTGATAAGATGCCTCTAAGGCAAATGCTGCCTTGCTCTGTTAGTCGCTGTTATTCTGACATATCTTCTCTGGCTATCATGGCAGAACAAGCAGGGATGAAATCAGAATTTGGAGATTAATACAACCAAAGCCCTTTTCTCTATTTCTTTTTTTTCTTTTACACCAGTTTTAGCCCTCTCACTCGCTTTCTCTACTGCTGTCTTTCTACTAAGAAGATTACAAGCATCCATGAAATCACCACAAGCAGAGTTCTGAGCTCCCATTTTCTTCTGTTTAGTCATTTTTTCCCCCTCTGAGCCCTTGAGGTCAAATCTCCCACTTTCCTTCCCTGTAAACCTCCATCCATGTCGTGGTTCAGCGCCATAAATTGCTTCCTTGTTACCCCTTCGGCATGTTTGTACTATGGATTAATTCGTGGCTGCCCTTTGTGTCACAGCCTCAAAATTATTTGAACCGTTTCATTATTTTGCTCACACAGCTGGTAGATGTTTCTGCAGTGACGTAAAGGTTTTCGGCCTGAGGCATCACATTCTCACAGAGCATCTCAGGAGGATGTTTAGCCTCTGTAGAGTTATAAATTAGCCGCTCTCTCTGAGATCAGTGTAAACAGAGCCTCTCACGTGCAGGGGAGCTTGCTTTCACAAAAAACCCAAAATGATTTCACGTGTAAGGACATCAATGTCTTTTTGTTGTGTTCAGACAGTACAAAGCTAATTTACCAGGCACTTGTTGATGGCAAAGAAAGGCATGTTTGATTGCTCTCTGTTTTAAAGTTTTCCTCGTCATCTGCAGAACAGATTTGTCACAGTTAATGCGCTGCAGATTTAGTCTGCCTGTTTTAACACTGCTCTTTTTCTTCCTCTCTATCATAATGTGCAAAATGTGTCACATAGGAAAAATACATTTGCTGTCAGAATAGAAGGCAGACTCTGTTAGTCAGATATACACATACTCTTTTGAGTTTCCTGCTGTGTCACTTGAGCATTGCAGTGGCTTTATTGTCTCTTTACTGAGAGTGGCGGAGGAGCATGCCATCTACTAATTGGAGGGTTGGTGGTTCAAACCCTGGCTGCTTCAGTTTGCGTGCCAACTTATCTTCGAGCTAGATACTGAATCCCAAATTGCTTTAATGCTTTACTTGGAATGTGATTGTTGGATAGAAAGCACTTAGATGTCACCTTATGACTCTGGCAGTCCCCTGCATCTATTTTATAGCAGGGTGATAAACTGGAATGCGTTTTTTGGTTTTTTTAATGTGTTTGTGTGTTTTTGACACAAACACAAAAAACAGAAAATGATGAAGCTACTTATGAAGTGACCTTCTACAGCTGGGTATATTGTTTCAAAGTTTGGACAGTTTTCCAGTGCAGTGACATTAATTCTCTTTATTTGTCTTCATCAAGTACTGTCAAAACCTTACATATTTACATAATTTCCTCATTATGTACACTGCAGTTGCAAGCTCGTCTATATGAGTCTCAGTGATATTGCTGCATCTTGTCATCCTGAGTATGGATATAGCCATATAGCCTCAGTTCACAGCAACAGTCACCTCAAAGCACCTTATACTGTAAAGGTAAAGCCCTTACATTATTAGGAGAAAACCTCAAAATCAGACGATCCTGTATGAGGAAGCACCTCGCAACATCATGAAGGAATAACTCTCTTTTTGGAGGGTGTATTTTGTGCACACAAAAGAGCACACAAAATCTCTGTTCTGTGTCTGTGCCACGCAGCAGCCCCCTATTAGTGTGGAAGTGCCAAAAACTGCAGTTCCTCAAGTGAATCTTCATACTCTTGTGCTAAAGCACCAAATTGCTCATAAAACAACAACAACAACAACAACAAAAAATACTTTGCTGCCGACATATGAGACTGTAGGATATAATTGCCTGATGGTTAAAAAGAAGTATGTACTGCACTGACTGCTGTGTTCAGTAAAAATGGCCCCAAATTTGTGTTGTGCCGGCTGCTGCACTCAGCCTGTACTGTGTCCTGGTCCCACTCCCTGTCATTCTTCATTTCTATTGGCCGCTTGAAGCAAAAACAATATAAAGATGGAAGTACCTACCAAGATGTCATCCACTGGTTTCTGAAGTCCTGTTTTGAAGCCTCAAGATTAGTGTTTCTACCATCACCATCTTGGTTTCAAACACTCAGAAATTCTAACTTCCTAATCACAAATCTTTAGCTTTTAAATCCCTTACTTTGAAACATAGCATGGCCAGAATTTCAAACAGATTCAGACCTCTGAGCTGTATATAAAATCCTAGATTTTTGTTTGTATATTGGATACTGGGAGGTAAGATACCTCCCAGTATCCAATATACTGGTCCATGACGCACACATACAGGTGTATGGATGAAGCTTGCTAACCTGGTGTGCTAGCATTAGTTGATAACTTATCCCTCCATCCTGCCATCACTCTCAACTGTAACAAAAGTAGATGGTAAAAACAGTGAAGCTTATTCCACAGACTGGTGGCCAATGCTATGGTTGTCTTTCTTTCATATGCCGACTTTAATGAGCATGTTGGCAATGTAGCTTTTTTGTACTGTTATCAGACTTTGGTAAAAATTGTTTAAAAAGTGTGATATATATGGTCTAAAAATGCTACTTGCCAAAGCACCTTTCAGAAATAATCTTAAATTCATGAAAGAAAAATAATTTAACATTGAGCTACAAAACAAAAATACCTGCCTATTCTAACTAAACGCCTGTCTTTTGGCTAACTCGAGTAGCCAGAGAATTAGAAATGCTATTTAATTAAAACGACAGTGTGGTTTAGATATGCATGCATTTGACGTTAATTACATTAAAATGGATAACATCCACTATATGCGTGCTCTTGAAGTTCCACAGTGGCTAGATTATTTTTAGCAGGTTGTGCTTTGTTTGTTTCAGTGGTAGCTGTGTATACAAATGATTGTTTTTGGTCTGGGTTTATTTAATCTGCTGCACATGCACAAACAGGGAAATGATCAAAAAACTAAACACAAATTTCAAATGGTAGTACAGATACATGACCAAAGAGGTGGTGGCGAATTGGTCTAAATGGCAGTTTCCATTAGGATCGTCAGACTCAAATATCAGCATCTGCTTTTCTGTAAACAGAAACCAGTGCTGAGAACTTTCACACAAGTTGAGACAATGGATTCCTCCGATCCAACTCCTTGTACCCAGCAATCATTCCCAAACGTGCCTTCATTTTCCACATTTTAATGTCACTTCATTCTAGAGCTATATAAAAGGGCTTAATTTCCATTCAATCATTGTCTTTGTCATTTACGCCCCAGTATAGCTCAGTTGTCATGACTGTGAAACATCTGTTTCCAGTTTGGTTACAAAGGTTCTCTTTTAATGGAGGAATTGCACACTGCAATGCAACATTCTCTGGATTCCCTAAAACACCAACTTCTAATGTTCCTATTTACATTCCAGCTGGTGGAATACCGATTTTGAACAAAAGCTGGCTATTAATTAAACACGTTTCCATGTCATTAGCCAGATAGTGACTTGTAAAAAAATGTTGAAAACAAAGGAATGTCTAAAATGAAAGGCTGTTCTCTACAACTCTCAGAAAGTGACGTTACAACTAAATCCTACCCTGCCAATGAACCGTTGGTATTTCATGGTGGAAGTGAAGTGATTTCTGTGAGCAGAGTTGCTAAAGACCTTTATTGGAGCCATATGTTTCTACTTTCTATGCACTTTATTGTTTCTTTCAAAAACAGTCTTTATTTCACTTTGGGCTGAAGTGACACTATGTAGTAACTAAAATCATTGTGTATTTTGTACTCATACATGATTCTGTGTAAGATAATGTAACTAAATAAATGGTGGTTATATTTGTGATGAGCCAAACCACAACAAAACCCTGTTGCTCGAAAGACTACAAGCATGTTACGGATGGTATGCGGCAGCACATCCACAAGCACGCGTTTTCTAGTTTTCACCTCATCTGTACTCACTAGTGCTTACCAGAAATATCTCACAAAGCCGTTTTACCCTTCTGAAGATGTTTCGGTCCAGTCATCCGGCTGGTGCAATTTTGTCCTTGTTAAAGTGGCTCAAGTCTTTATACCTCACAATTTCTTGTTAAGCACATTAAACACAAGAAGTGACTGTTCCTTACTTATGAGGTGTTTGACAATGCCCTGCACTCCAAGGTTTCCATTTCGGAAACTGTTTGCAAAAAAACTGGAGATTAAGAGCAAATTCACAAATTCTCAATTTTGAAATGTTATTGCTACTGGGAGGAAGAAGATTGGAAAGAATTTAGTTTGATAAGCTATTTGTTATTTTAACAGTTGATAGATGATCTCCCTCTTACCTTTCTGATGTCATAAGTGAGAATTATAGCCATTACTTATCCAAAACACAGCATTTGTAATATTAGGAAAAAAAAAAAAACTGACAACCCTCTAAGTGGTTGCCAGTGAGCCATCTAGGGTTGTCAGGGTTAGTCATTAGACAGACATAGAAGGCTTAACTTTTTAAATCAACAGTGTCAAATACATTTAGGCTTACAGTTCTCCATTTAGGGAATCTGTATAGGGGAAAATTCAACTTAAAGGGAAGGAATAACTCTCTTTTTGTAGGGTCTACCTTATTGTAGGGGGTCTACCTTATTGTAGGGTCTACCTTACAATGTAAAGCGCCTTGAAGTGACTGTTGTTGTGATTTGGCGCTATATAAATAAAATTGAATTGAATTGAATAGAAATAAACCTAACTATATCCCTAAATAGGTCACGGGCATCCACTCTGGCGCGGCTGGCTGCCAGCAGAGCCCCCGGTCACGTCACTGCAGCCCCCTGTGGCTTCTGCGCCGCGGCTGCTGGGTGACCCCATGTCTGGGGCTCTCCTCAGCTCTTTCCAGGAGGGTGGCACGGTTGCCCCTTTGATGGTCCTCCTTGGGCTCTCGTGCTCTGGGGGCCTCTGGATGTCTGGGGCCTGGATCTCCTCAATGCCTGCTTCATGCCCTGGAGGGCGGGGCTATGTCCCTTTGACCTGTGACCTACCATATATTTCCAAGGAAAACACTGAATCTGCTTATTTCCTCGTACAAATACTCCACTACAAACAAGCACTAAGGTGTCCTTGAGAGTTAAAAGCAGTCGAGATTGTTTAAATGCCAATAAAGTGATCGGTTAAGCTGTTCTCCCAGGTGTTAAATTCAGGGGTGGCATCCAGAAATCCATTAAAATGAGGTCCTACAAGGTTCAGTGGAATTTGAAGTTAGGAGCTAGCTTGCTAGCTTAGTTAACACTGAAAAAATATATGCCATGTTCTGCTTGAGGTATCTCTAAAAAACAAAAATGTATAGCATGTCTGTAACTTTTGAGGTAAATGAAGATGGAAAACTGGAGTTTGAAGATGAGTGAAGTTATCCCAGTAGACACAATGATCTGCTACTCTGGAATTACAGATATATTGTTGAGCTATTATAAACACAGCAGTACTTAAAATAGGACTTATCAACCTTGCAACTAGGAAAAACTGGCAGTTGCTCACTGATTGCATTGAATTCTTTTACTGTCATTGACAAGTAACTGCAGTCGGTCACAGAAGTTTCAATCACTCTCAAACAGATTGGTGAAGGTTTGAAAATAATCACTGTCTAACTTATATACGACCAGTGAAAAGTTTGGACGTACCTTCTCATTGAATGGTTTTTCTTTATTTTTACTACTTTCTACATTGTAGGTACATACTGAAGACATCAAATATATGAAGTAAAGACAAAAATCATAAATAAATTAACTATTTTAGATTTCTGAAAGTTGATGTGGTCACCCGAAATGGTTTTCACTTCACAGCTGTGCCTTGTCAGGGTTCCTCTGTGGAATTTCTTGCGTTCTTAATGAGGTTGGGACCATCAGTTGTATTGTGCAGAAGTCAAGTTAGTGCACAGCTGACAGCCCTATTTGACAACTGTTAGAATTCATGGTATGGGAAGAGCAAATCAGATTAGTAAAGAGAGAAACGACAGTCCAACATTACTTTTAGAACTGAAGGTCAGTCAGTCAGTCCGAAAATTGCTAAAACTTTGAATATGCGGGCAGCACGGTGGGACAGTGGTTAGCACTGTTGCCTCACAGCAAGAAGGTCCTGAATTCAATTCCACCATCAGGCCAGGGTCTTTCTGTGTGGAGTTTGCATGTTCTCCCCGTGTTTGCGTGGGTTCTCCCCGGGTCCTCCGGCTTCCTCCCACAGGCCAAAGACATGCAGTTAGTGGAGATAGGTTAATTGGAAACTCTAAATTGCCCATCGGTGTGAATGTGAGTGCGAATGGTTGTCTGTGTCTATGTGTTAGCCCTGCGACAGACTGGCGACCTGTCCAGAGTGTACCCTGCCTCTCGCCCCAAGACAGCTGGGATAGGCTCCAGCGCCCCCCGCGACCCTGAAAAGGATAAGTGGAAGCGGGTGGATGGATGGACTTTGAATATGCCCTTAAGTGCAGTCACAAAAACCATCAGGCACTACAATGAAACTGGCTCACATGAGGACCGCTCCAGGAAAGGAAGACCAAAAGTCACCTCTGCTGCTGAGGATAAACCCTGCGCTAACATTAGGCATTAGGCAATGTATTTTACAGAGTTGAATGTGAAGGGATTATTGTATGTAAATCCGATGAGAATTACTTGAGACGTTTCCAAACATTTCCAATAAATGTGCCTGACACACCAAACGGCACACAAAGCTAATGAGTAGCTGAAGACGATAGAAAATGTGGCAAAGCTCAGAGCTCAAAAAGGATTTATTAATAAATTTGCATTCACCAAATCACTGATTCAAAATGTAAAATTTCAACGTGACA
>VOQK01015533.1:9270-19378 GCA_015052645.1 Benitochromis conjunctus
ATAAAGATAGTATTATTATTATTATAATAATGATGCCCTGCTGCAGATAACCCAAAAGAAGAAGTATATTTAACCATATTTACTAGACAGTACTGCTACCTCCACCTGTTACTGATAAACACTTAAATTTAAAATGATTTGATAAATTAATGTGATTAATTGTTGATTCTTTACCACCAACAGCTGTTCGCCTTCTTTACAGTCGACCCATGTAGCACAGATGCACAGGAAAATATTCATGCTGTTAGAGCATGTGGTCATCACACTGCCATGCGAGTGGACATCAAAAACCCCACAGGGTGACTTTAATTTAGTCAAATTTCAGTAAATCTGTTCTGTTCCCCGAGTGATGTCCCTGTGCCCAGTTTCACAGGGAACCACATGAGGAGAAACCAGTAGGCGACAAAAGATCAACTCATATTGTTTCTGCCTCTGTTCCATTTTAATGCACCACGTCTATGTCCAGACCATCATCAGACATGTGCTACAAGCTGTTCCTACTGCGATGCTGGCCAGCAACCCGTCAGCGAACCGGAGCAGGCTGACACATTCAGAGGCTTCTTGAAAAACGTAATGTTACACGCTAGTTCGCTAATTGTTCGCACACAGTATGGCTTGCCTTGGGACATCATGATCTCTTCCTCTTTTCCACACCCTTCTTTTTTACAGATCCCAACTTTTGATAAATTATCAAAAAGAGATGGTTGGAAACATTTGCAGTGGTGAAAAAGAAAGTGTGTGATGGGTACTGTTGGGTTTTTTGGTCAAATGAACGTCTAATGGTGTTTGTTTTCGTTCCAACTTGTGAAGTGCAAGTGCAGGCAACAGTTTTATTTCAAGAAAGCTGTGATGATGAAGTGAGTGACTCTGTTCCTCTAAAGCAGGGTCAACATATGCAGAGGGAGACAGAGAGGGAGGGTGGGAGAGAGAGAGGTGAGATTTGGTGCTTTCTGTTTTTATCTAGCGAACGAATGTATTTTGGCATCTCTGGGGAAAACAGTTGCTGGTTGCTTTCACAAAGTGTGATAGAAAATGGTCCTACCCCCTTCCATCATCCATTTTTTTTAAGGAAAAGATGTGTCAGGGAATGTGACAGAGCTTTAGGGTATTTAGAGTAGTGAGACGAGTCAAGGAAGAAGTATTTGCGGAGTATAGGAGAGAACGTGTGCAGGTCTTTCAGTCAGATCCCCAGAATGGGAGCAGATTAATTCATGTTATCACATTTTATCATAGAATATCATAGAATGTTTGTATTGTTGCTGTTTTTTGATAATCTGATTTTGTCGTGTTTTACAGCAGACATCTGATGTGGCTTTTAATTCTCTAAAGCCATAGATTGTTGCAGTGAGGCTTTGGGGGTTATTTCATGACCCTCAAGATTGCACCGATCAGGCATAACATTATGAGCACTGACAGGTGAAGTGAATAACACTGATTATCTCTTCATCGTGACGCCAGTTAGTGGTCGGGATATATGAGGGGGCAAGTGAACATTTTGTCCTCAAAGTTCATGTGTTAGGAGCAGGAAAAATGGGCGAGTGTAAGGATTTGAGTGAGTTTGACATGGGCCAAACTTTGATAGGTAGACTACTGGGTCAGAGCATCTCCAAAACTGCAGCTCGTGTGGGGTGTTTCTGGTCTGCAGTGGTCAGTATCTATCAAAGTGGTCCAAAGGAACAGTGGTGAACCAGCGACTGACCCTGTGTGGTGTGATCCAACAGACGAGCTACTGCAGCTCTAATTAATGACAGCAATTATTGGAAGGTTGGTTGTGATAGAAAGGTGTCAGAATACAGTTTGTTGTGTATGTATAGCTGAAGACCAGCTGAATAGTGTTTTGTTTTACATCATGTGGATATCCGGGTATGCGTATGTCCCTTACCTGGGGAACACCTGGCACCAGGATGAAAAAGGTTAGCTGGCAGAGACAGTGTAATGCTTTGGGTAATGTTCTGTTGGGGAACCTTGGTGTCCTGCCATCTATGTGGATGTTACTTTGACACGTACCATCAACCTAAGCATTGCTGCAGACCATGTGCACCCTTTCATGGAAAAGGTACTCCCTGATGGCTGTGGCCTCTGTCAGCAGGATAATGCGCCCTGCCACGAAGCGAAAATGGTTCGGGAATGATTTGAGGGGCAAAACAATGAGCCAGAGGTTTTGACCTGGCTTCTAAATTCCCCAGATCTCAATCCAATTGAGTATCTTTGGGACGTCTTGCACAAACAAATCCAATCCACGAAGACTCCAAATCTCAATTTACAGGATTTAAAGGATCTGTTGTTAACATCTTGGTAACAGATGGTAACAGCGGCCACAGGTTTGTTTTTAAATTGAACAATTTTTTTTTTAACCATGTGTCAGTACAGTTACAGTTATAGGTTGCCTAACAGTATCTTACATGGATGACAGTTTAAGCAGATTGATGCACTCAAATGTGTTAAATAAGTGTGGTTAAGGAGGAATAAGGTGAAAAATGTATTATTGGGTATGATCTTGATGTAGACAAAGACTCAACATTTCGAGCTGGGTCAGTTCCTTGCAGAGTGCCCTGCAAGAGGCTGTCTGAACCCTTCCAAGCACGCAAACTATCACTTGTTAAACAATTTGTTTTAGCCACATTCAACAGCCGTCTTGTCTTCCTGGTCACGTCAGTGAGCACTCACGCTGAATTGCTTGGAGAGCTCGGACCCTGCTGTATTGTTTTTTTTTAAGTTGTTCCAGAGTGCTGGAGTACAATTAAATGTTCTAATGTGGTACACAATTAAATATTTAATAAAGGAAGTGGATGTTGCACCAGCATGAAAAGAGAAACACAGACAATTTTTGCCGTGTTATTTAGTATAATTGATGAAGTTTGTCAACACAAACAGTTTAAATAAGTCGATTAGTCATCAAAGCAAATTCTAGCAGAAATGCTTATTTCATTCACCTTCCTGCTGAAACAAAATGTTCCTGGTCACACGTGATTATGTTGGTCAGATTTGGGCATGAATTTTTGACTGCACAGTTTGTTCCATGTTCTAAGCCACTGATGCAAGACATAGAGTTTGTGGGTCAATGTTCGTATCACAGAAACACACCCTTATAGTTATTGAGAGCAGACTGACAGCCAAGAATGAACGCTATTTTTATCTATAATCAGAAGCACAGTCATATGGACTCTTTATGCATCTAGACTCTGTATGGTGATATTACTTGGGCAGATCTGGGTTATGTTAGTGATTTTTATACACTTTGAAAAAATCCTTATGGCCTCGGAACTGTGCAAGTTTCCAACCTTTGACGTCACCACGGCTCTCGTCGTCTAAAGTAGCTGTCAACATTTTTTTTCTTATTAATATTTTTTTTATTTCAGAGTGTTATATTTTTAGAGGATCCAGAGGTGAAGTCTTAGATCTGTTTTGGGCAAAGAGACTAAAATCTGTCTATGTGAACTTGTGCAGTATAACCATCAGCTGTATGTCACTCTGTCCTCTGTGAGGCACAAAAGGCTAGAACCATATACATATTCCTAAAATGTGCTAATTATATTGTGTTATTACCAAAGGGTAATTATATTATTATTATTATATATTATTATAATTGATGGTGCTTCCTACTTGATGCTTCCATGCCAATTAAACTCCAGAAATACTTTTCTTCACTTTCAGTAACTATTACTAGCAGCTGATGCTGTGGGATCTCATTGTGCATTTAAAACTATGCAGGAAATGATGGCTTGGTAAACTTTTATTAAAAAAAGGGAAAATTCAAAGAAACAACAAACCAGTCATTGCTTATGATAAAAAAAGATATCGTGTCGTCTTTATTCCTTTCTATTTTCTTATTAATGTGTGCCACCAGTCCCTGAAAGAAGGATATACTGTAGGTATAGTATATCCATGCGTATGATATACAGTAGTATATCATACGCAATTCACACAGCAGCAGTGCACTTATAACGTAGCTATCGCATTGATTCATTTCAGTAAAAAGCTATAAGTCTGATGTCTTTCGGGTATGTATGATGATATATTTGAGCGTACATACTGCAGCTGAGTTGCTTTTTTTTTCTTCTCGTAGTTATGATTCCTATGCAAATGCCACTTCCACTATAAAACCGTGGCACATCATCTGAATTCCCTGATTCAGCTCTGCCACATGAACCAGTCGCTGATCTGCTACTGCCGTTTCTGTTTTCCGTGTCAGCAAATTATATTTTGTAGCCCGATCAACCAAAATAAAGGTGACTTAGTTTGAACAGGGAATGGAAAGGATGTATTTTGCACCAATAAAACACTGAGAACTAGTGGCAACAAATCTGTTCACTCCGTAAGGCCAATGCAAGGCATTAAGAAAAGAACAAACAATGGAAGAAAAGCAAAAAAAAAGCGCTTATTGCAGTTATGTATGTACATTTTTTAGTGCTACAGTGTGCCTTCCTGTATTTGAGGCAATGCCTCATGTGTATTTATGACTGTATACAGCACAGTCACATGGTGTCACTAGCTGTTGGTTACAGCGACTGTGGTTTTATGTGCACTGTGACTGCATATACCTCTTAAACCTAAAGTTGTGTGACCACTGAAGTGGGTATGTGGTTACTGGATTTGTAAGGAAGTCAGCACGCATAGCTGTAACATGTACTGTAATCATGTTAATGAGGCGTGGTTCACTCTTTTTGTTCTTTTACATAAACTCTTAGCCTAGAAACACATATGGACGAGAGCATTTTCTCCGTGTGGTTTCAGAGCTTTCTGAAAGGGGCTCATCTTTACGCTGGGTTTTGCATCCACCCACTGGCAACTGCACATATTAAGCACTAACCTTTATATTTGCGCTATAGTTTGACATTTTTTATCAGTGCAACAGAAAACTCACAAATATTTTTAATCGTCAATGTGATTTTTTTTGTGTTTTTTGGGGGAGGGTATTTGGACTGTTAAGCAAGGGTATACAGTTCATTTTGGCTGCTTTCATATGCAAAAACATAATACAGTGCAGATTTTTGCATTAGCCAGTACACGAAATCCAATGCGGCCGGCTGCATGCTGCTGAATTTATCGAGAAGTTTAATGTTAGAGCTTCACTTCAAAATATGTGTGTTTAAGAAGAAAAGAGAAAAATAAAAGCAATTTGGTGACGTCAAGTTTTTTCCTTTTTCCTCAGGTCCTCCAGTCGTCGTAGGAATGAGCATCAACATAGCGAGTATAGACTCCATCTCAGAAGTAAACATGGTGAGTTCATATCTCATTGTTTTAAGGACGCCTTCACACTAGGAACTCTCAACCTTGTAAGCAGAGACTAGATTCATGCTAAACCATGCAAATATTAAATATCAGATACCAAATAGCCATAGTATCAACAGCAACGCTGGTATTGGTATTTTATCGATGCTAGCGTGATGGGATTGATACTTTGTTTCTATCCTATAAGTTCAGGATGTATCCCACTGAATTGTCCTCAAACATGCGCTATGAAAAATATCTGAATCTGACAGTCACGTCTATTTTTATTTATAGCCTGGAGCACATTTAAATAACAAAAGTTGATCCAAAGTGCTTTAAAGACAGGCACATTTAAATTCCAGGTCTTCAAAATAACATTTTTTTTGAAGACCTGAAAATACATGAAAAGCCTAAAGATGTGTTTTGTTGTGTTAACTAATTACTGTGTAAAGTAAGGATCACGGTGATTTAGTAGACAAATAGCAAATTAATGATCATGTTAAACAAATTAATGATCATTCTTATGAGTATTGGCGCTGGTACCGGCAATACTATCCCTGCATTTACTTTGCTTGGGATCAGGACCAAGTAAATAACTATCGCACAGCACTTGCAAATACCTGCTTACGGAATCGGCAAAGGCAGGAGTGCTCAAAGGCTTTCCAGCTACAAACACTACTAATTGTGTTTTGTACAGTTCGGCTGGACTTAACGGCCACACAGACTGTGGATACGTGTGATGGTGGACAACCGCTGCTGCTTGTTACTGAATGAGACATTGAGATTTGAGTGCAGAGGCTTTTCGTTTCCTTTTTTCATCATTACTCCTCACACTGGTTTGCAGGTAATACACGGCGTGTTCGTTTGCTCTGACAAAGACTGTCAGAGAGGCAGGCTGGAGTACTGGATAAGGCAATATGGCTGATGTCTGAGAAATGACGTCATCCCGTCTCTCAGCGTTCTTTTTCTTTCACTCAGCATGATATAGCCGCCCACGTAGTGTGGCAGCCCTTTAAAAATTATGATTATTATTTTCTGCTGTATGGCTTTTGTTTTTGCTTCTGGAGTGATGGAATAATAATGATTTTACAAAAATTCAAAGTTCATTTGTGATTTGACACTTGTCACTCAGACTGATTATTAAAAATCGATGGTCTAAATAAAACAAAAACATAAAATGTCAGTGTTTTTAGCCAGTTGATGTGTTTGCAGGTATTCAAGTAGCAGAAAATTGAGTTGGATTATGTTTTTTTAAATGACGTTAGAGTGCCTTTCCTCAAATTTGCATCTGAAATTGCTGATTATTAATGAGGAATGTCACTGAAAGGGGTGATTGAGTTGTTTATCAGTAGTTTAGTGGTTTAGTTCTCATTACGAGCCCCGTGGCCATTCATTTGTACACGGGTGAGACATTTTCTGAAAAAATATTATGTCTTTAATAATAAATCAGAAAGGAAGGATACCAGAGCTCTTGAAAGGCACCAGGCTCAAATGCAGCGTGTGGGTAAACTTGTTATTTAACTCTAATAATCTGAGATGTATTGAAAGACTTTTTTTGCACTTTGTAGGTTTTACATTAAGTGCCTGTACTCGTGTTTTTCTCAGCACTATTAACAGCTCAGCCTTTTGGCTACAGGGGATACATTAGCTGCAAGACGATATTTCTCCACTTCAGTGCATTTCCACCTCCTAATCCTTCTCTCTCACACTTTTCTTTAACACAATCAGAAACATTAGATGTTTTTTCCTGATCTGAGATTCACTTAAGCATCTTCTAGTTTCTTCTGCACTTAACTTTTGAGCAGCACTTAATCTAAAACAACTGTCTACTTTTCCCCTTGAAAACAGTTGAGTACTTTTTTGTTTCTTTTTTTCCTATGGTTTATGTTGCTTTCTCCGTTTCTTCTTCCCAGGACTATACCATCACAATGTATTTCCAGCAGAGCTGGCGAGATAAACGGTTGGCCTATGGCGAGCTGAACCTAAACCTAACTCTGGACAACCGTGTAGCAGACCAGCTTTGGCTCCCTGACACCTACTTCCTTAATGACAAGAAGTCCTTTCTTCATGGTGTGACAGTAAAAAACCGTATGATCCGACTGCACCCCGACGGCACCGTCTTATATGGATTGAGGTAAGAGCAGTAAAAACGCTCTGCACCACGTGGGGTGCTGGTTAATTTTAATGTGGCTTATCAGACAAGCATATATTATTTGTTCTACCAAATCTTCCTGAGTTATATGAACTGCAATTTTGTACAAAAATAAATTGCACAAGTGTTTCAGAAGAACTCACACAGTTTTTCCTTTAACTAAATTGGAAATTACATATGTTAGAGAATAAATATATTTTTGCTTGCAGATACATTAGCGTATATTTTCATTCAAACATGCTGGTGAATACTGAAAATGAATAGTGTGTGTATGTGAGTGCTAGACTGTGGTTTGCTCTTCTGTCTTTGTTCCTCTCTGTTTACTGTCAGACTGTTATTTTATTTGCCTTCACATTATAATAGCGATGCTGTGACACTAAGAGTGCAGTTAGTTTCTGGGTTGATGACTACTGGTTTGACCAAAAGTGCTACGACCGTGTGAAATGAACTTTTAAATAGACCGGGTCTACAACAACCTGCAAACAGTTACTGTCTTCAGAGCTGGTATGTCAAGCTGGGAAAATATGGCCATAGTACAGAGTCAGTGTGCTATCAGTTTCCTATCAGGTGCCATTGAACGGGGTCAAGATGGCAATCGCATGTAATCTGTTTGTGATAATATCCTATTGATAAAGTAATCCAGCCCAACCACTTAGATCTACAACAGAAGTTCATAAATGCTCCAGAAATAGTGACATAGGTGCTCCAGGATGTCAACTGAACTACAAAATGACAGAGGTACTCACCAGCCTTGCTTTTGTACAGGATATACAACCAAAACACAACCAGTTGAGTTGACTCAGTTGAGTTGGGCGAGCTGTTATTTATCATTTTTTCATTACCAAAGTTTGTTACACAGCTGAACAGGTTCCACGTGGCAGAACTGCTGAACGTCCGTACATACAGCTCTTACAGTAACCGGAACAACTGTTGCTGTGCTGTCGGTCATTTCTTCCATCAAGTGGGAAGAATATTTTGCTAACCTTAGACCACATTTGAGCTGGAAAAACAAGATCACCTCTGCTAGTCCATATCATCTGGTCCTTTGGCAGGATGAAATATGACAGATTTATTTTTGGTAACAACAAACAGACTTTCAAGTTTTATTTTTAAAGTTAATGGTCTGAAAAGTTATAAGCTTGACCTGAAACAATCACAATGTTTTGGAAGCAGTGACGAATACATTAAAGCAAAGGTTCATTGACCCAGAAAGGCTAAAAAATAGGTTTAAAACTCTCGCCACCTCAATGTCCCAGATCACTGTGACAACCAGACAATTCAGTCAACAGCAAATGTGCACAGAGGGACCCATCTAAAATCCCCTGGGCACTGCTTAAAGTTAGGTTTATGGAACTCACAATGGATTGCTGCTTTTCTTAACACAAGTTATTAAAATAAAGTAGTTTGAAGCTGGGAACGCGTTTTGTTCGGCGAATAAAGGAAAATGTCAGTGACAGGGTTTACATCACATGAAGTAATGAATTATTAATGCAGTAATCAGCATTCAGAAATGCCAAATTACCAAATTGGTACTGACACAAAAGGAGATGTGACTGCAAAAGTATTTCTTTTTCTTTCTATGACTCGTCACAAGACTATTATCACTTCAACAGAAATGCATCCTCACTGATGCAGAGGTGGCAAATAAATATCTGTGAGACAGTTTCATCTGTATCTACTGTGACAATTCAACACAGGCATGCCAAGCTAATTTTAGCTTCTGACCAGACAAGTACAATCTGTACTTGTGTTTCTGTTCTCCAAGTCTGGAATAGAATGAATATATTATTTTAACAAAACAAAAAAAAGAAGAGGGGTGTGTCTCTGAATAGGAAGGTCATATCGTCTTCTCTCACACGACTGTAGTTGCTGTTTGATGGGAAACGTTATATATCCACCAATGTTTACATACATCCAGCTGATGATAACATTGGGAAGGACTAGAGGGGGACTTGGAGAGTACATCTTTCATGAAGTTCTAGTACACTATTTTTTGGTATTTTAAGGAAGGTAACTTAAAAAAAGTATTAAAAATAGTTTCATGCTGGTGCATATTAAGCAAATAGAAAAATAGCACTGACAAAACAGCATAAACCAAGTGAAATCTCTGACTTTACCCCATTAAAAATTCAGCGTGGTTAGGTTTTGAATGTGTGTGGAAAAAAATAACAACTTTGTGCGGCGGCCAATTTAAGCAGGTGGAGACTTGTGCCAAAATGGTACCAAATTACACTGCACCACCTGATCTGAATAAACATTCCCAGCTGCTCCACTCAGTGCGGCTCAACACATGCAGGTTCCTCTGCGCCCGCAGAAAGAGGCACAAGGGTAGTGAAATGGACCCGAGCCAGAAGAAAATTGCATTACACCTGCATTTGCACCTTGGCTGGCTTTTTTTTTTCTTTTTCGTATGCACAAAATGGAAAGTTAAACCCGTTCCAGGGGATGTTAACGTCAGCTAATTCTTCAACACCTCGTCCTTAGACGTGCTATAGTTTGGTGTTTTCTGCTGTAAGCTGTATGGTATATGGTCTCAAATTTGATTTTTGTCAGCAGTGTCCTGTAATTAGAAAAAAGTACACAATCGTACATGCAGTGGTGATTCCAGGGCCTTTATAAGCTTCCCACTGGCATGTAATGAAATTGCTTTCTTGATTTGTTCATCTTTTGCCCAGGGGTTGTGAGGACAACAAGAACAGACAATGCACAATAAATGTTTGTAGTCTGAGTTCAAGTCAATTGATT
>VOQK01015537.1:34819-46522 GCA_015052645.1 Benitochromis conjunctus
TCTGTCGGTCTGTCTTGTTTCATGTTTTTCTTTCCCTTTATTCTTGCAGGTGTAATAGTGCTGCTCTCCTTGGCCTTCCTTATGCCGGCCTTTTATTACATCCCCAAAGCTTCTCTAGCTGCTGTCATCATCTGTGCCGTGGCTCCCATGGTGGATTACCGTGCGGTGGCTAAGATGTGGAGGATACGAAGTGAGTGTCATCTCGCTATTTTATTTAGTAAAGTCACTTTTATTTATGTAGGATATTTAAATTTGAAAAAGAGTTTACCCAAAGTGCATTCGACTATACAGAGTAGCCAAAATATATAGAAAAGTTAAAATGGATTGAACTGAATTCAATTTGTCAACTGTTGTAAATGACTTTATACAGGAGGGAGAATTCTGAAGTCTGGCTCAGTCACCGTCTCATTCCCTTATTTTTAGGCAAGAACATAATATGTAACATGTGTAACATCTAGTATAGATGGAGGTTGTAGATGGTAGTTACATTTTGATGATGATGTTGATTTATCCCCCACAGAGCTGGATCTTCTCCCTTTTTTTGTGACGTTTCTGATGAGTTTCTGGGAGGTGCAGTACGGCATCATAGGAGGTATAACTGTGTCTGGAGTCCTGCTGCTCTACAGCATGGCCAGACCCCAGATAAAGGTGCGTTATCTTTATATGTCTGTGCGCAAAGAGTGTGTGAAACTAGTCATGTGAAGTGAGTTTGTTTAGGTCAGTATCACAGGTAAAGGGTTAAAGGGTTTCACAAGCATAAAACAGGAGAATAAAAAACAAGAAGGTCACAAATACTAAGTCATAAAGTGGTCACAAAAGTCGTAAAACACTAATCCATAAAATACAAAACATTTAAAAAATACATGAAAAGAGAAATAGGGGAGGGAGAGATGAAGAAAGCAGACTTGGTATTAAAATGAGAAGAAGGCTGACATGATCTTGATGAAGAGGACGATGATTAATGATGATTTGACGGTGAAAATGTCTTAAAAGCGGCACAGAGATTGATTGTTTTTTCTTAGTATTTGCCTGGGTTAAACATTTGCTTTTTGTAGGCGTGTGAATCAAAGCTGGATCTGTCTTTATCCACCCAGAGCTTCAGATAAAAGTCATCATAGAGTTAAATGGTGATGTTTTACCGCTTCTTTCTGTCACACCAGTGTGTGTGATGACTGTCCCAGCTTCCAGCAGCTAAACAGCGATGTGAAAAAGTGTAAATACAAAATGCAGAATGTCCGACTGTCTGTTCATAACCTCCGCTGAAGCAGGAGAAAACGCACTAGCGAGTCCACCACTGAACAGCTTAAGAAAAACAAAATGAAGACTTTGGAATGGCCTAGTCAAAGTCCTGACCTGAATCTGATTGAGATGCTGTGGCGTGACCTTAAAAAAGTGGCTCATGCTTGAAAACCCTCCGATGTAGCTAAGTTACAACAATTCTGCAAAGATGAGTGGGCCAAAATTCCTCCACAGCGCTGTAAAAGACTCATTGTGAGTTATTGCAAACGCTTGATTGCCATTGTTGCTGCTAAGGGTGGCCCAACCAGTTATTAGGTTTAGGGGGCAATCACTTTTTCACACAGGGCCATGTAGGTTTGGATTTTTTTCCCTTTAATAATAACCACCTTTATTTTGAACCTCTTTTTTCACTTTGTTGAAATAAGTCAACAAATAAACTGAGGAGGCTTTGGTGCATGAGTTTATTGAACTGGAACGTCAACAGAACTTTGAGACGTTCTATGAAATTCTTACATTTTGCAAATACTTAACATAATAATGAATTAACTAAAAATAAAGCGAGTAAAAAAACATTTTTCGTAACTTTGATGAGGATACATTTGAGATCTGCGGTATCAAAAAAGACTGATGCTGTAATACTGCATTTCTGTGATGCAGGTGTTTGATCACGACGTGTTGGTGATGGAGTTGAGCAGCGGCCTCACTTTTCCTGCCACCGAGTATCTCAGCCGCATCATACACACTCGGGCTCTGCAGGGTAATGAAATGCTTGATAGTCTGTGTGGGCGCATTTCAGTGTTTCCTGCTGTTCACTTGCTCGTCTTTCTCCAGTGTCTCCACCGCGGTCTGTGGTGCTGGACTGCTCTCACGTCAGCGTCATTGATTACACAGTGATCAGCGAGCTCAGAGACCTGCTGAGGCAGTTCAAACTACGAGAAGTGCATCTGATCTTTGCCGGATCGCAGGTACACCCTTCAGTCCTTAAAAACCTTTTAATCTTTACTGATCAAGTTCATGCTAATCATCTTTTGTTTTCCCCTGCCTGGGTCTTCCTCCCTCCTTCAGCCCTCTGTTCTGAAGGTTCTCCTAGCAGCTGATCTGGAGGGCCTCAGGCACACTCACAGCGTGGACGAGGCGCTGCAGATGGAGTCGCGGAACCTCCTTGATGACTAAAATGCAAACTATCCAGTTACAGCCTGGAGGAGAGATGCCTCTAATTTGGGATTATAAGGCTCTTGAGACCTCAAAAAAGTCATAAACTACCTCCAGCGAGTAATTTTTTTGGCAGTTTGCAGCGACTGCCACTGACCAAGTAAAGTCTCCCTTGAATCTCCTCAACTTCACTTTGGAAATAGGGAATCTGTGAAGTTTACAAACACTACACTGTCCACGGCACAACAACTTTAGAGCACAAGTTTAATGTAATCTGTGTAAATGTAAATAATATCATCTATTAATATCTGGACTGTCTGAGTAATAGTGGATGTATTTGGTATAATTTTGCTAATAGATGTCTGCGTGGTGTTTTAAGGTTGCAAGCGACATGGGACCAAATATTTTCTTTTAAAAACAAGAAGTTACTGATTAATGAACTGAACAAAGTAAGGCTAACACAAGTGCCATCTATCGTTTTATTTATTTATTTGTGTAAAATGTACTGTAAGGCAATACAGCTGGGACAGGATCTCTAGTTGTTGAGTGTTTAAAAAATGTTGAAGATGAGTGAATTATATTTTTAACCCAAATCATCAGATTTATACAAAGATTTTTACTGAATAAATCATTAAAAGTTATTTGTGTGTCTGTGTACATGCAGATTTTTTTTATTGTTCATCATCATTTATTCTTCAATTTAATGATCATTAGTTATCGTCACTTGTCATGGGCATGATCCTTGGGATTACCATGCAATGGTTCTGCAACTGAAAAGCTGTGTCAGGGTTCTTTTCCATTTCTATTAGTTTTATTTCTACTACTTTTATTTCTGTTCACAGTCAGTTAATAACTCCCCAGGATGCAGTCATGGTAAAAAAAAAAAAAAAAAGTACACCATCTTTTTGTTCTAGTTTTACACATCAGGACACAAGTTAAAAAATCATCTGGTCTTTACCAGATAATTTAAATAAAACCTAAGATGAAAAAGCAACACATGATACATTACACTGTGTTGTTATCTCTTTGACGAAAACTAAACCAAAATGCAAAAGCAGTGTGTAAAAAATAAAGTACACTCCATGATTCAGTAGATCCTAAAACTATTTTAACAACAATAACTTGAAGTAATTGTTTCTGTAGGACTTTTCAGTCTCTCATTGCTTTGGAAACATTTTGATTCTAGCTGATCCTGTAATCCTGTAACATTCTGATCCTGTAATATGATAAAAATAAACTTTTTCATTTATCAACTGATTTCTTAAATATTTAGAAACTACAGAAAATAAAACTTAAAATTTTTGAACAAGTAGCACAAGTATACGGTCTGAACAGTGACAAAAATTATACTGATATTTCCTGATGTTGTCTGGATTAAGATGGATTAATACTGAGTTTTCTGTCAGTTCAAAGGGCGTTCGATGACACCATCTTACAAAACACAACAGGTGAGTTATATTCATGTCTCAGAGCTAATTTCTCAAAATTGTGAAGTGCTTTTAAAAAAAAAATTTGTGCGTGTTTCTTTAGGAAATGAGTCAGTGAAGCTTTGCAAACATTGCAAAACCCATTCTTGTCATGCTGGGGTTTTTTTTAATTTCATGTGCCTTCATTACAAAGACAGAAAATAATTAAACTTGTAATAAAATTGCTACCCTGTGAAAATCATATGCAATATCAATCCTAATTTGTACATAAGTGGTTTGTATTTTGATTTTGTAAATTTTCCTTTTGTAAATTTTGTGTTATTAAATCATGATAAAATAAAAGGTTGACCTTTTTGTGCTCACACTCATAGTTTTCTGTAGAAAATATTATTTGTAAAAAAACACAAAAAACCCACACCAATATTTTATCACTGAAAAGCTAAACTATAGCATCGTATGTTATTCAAGTAATGTGAAATTGTTTAATACCTGTAAAAATAGGTCCTCAAAAATCTTTATCAGCCCGTTCATTCACACATCCACTAACAATGTTACCAAAAGTATTCATAGTACCAAAGTATTTAAAAAAAAAAATTCTGTTCATCTCACATCCATTTTACACCTGGTTTTACTGAAAACTCTGGAAAGTTGACTAACCTCCATCCCAGTGACAGATTTGCAGCTTAAAATAAATCTCTATAAATAATAGCGTGGAGCTTTCTTTTAGGCAGGCATAATCAAACACAGCCTAAGCTTGAAGCATGTGTAAAGCTATAAAATAAGCATCCTGAACAGCTAATGCACAATAGTTATATATAGTGTATAACCACTGATCCAGATTACAGTGATGGCGTAAAAATGTCCAAAGCTGCACTGTAGGAGCTTATATAACATGGTTACATGATAAGGAAGTCCAGTGAAGAATTTGAGGCTTTTATTTAGTTTTTTGAGATTTTCATGTTTAAACATTTCCTCAGATTTCAATGTGCAAAAGTCAGCTTGACGAAGCTTTATTTAACATCTAGATCTTTGATTTATGAAGCTAAAATTTAATAGCAAACTTTTACGTATGTCCAAACTTTGGATCATAAAAATTTTTGATAAATCTGAGATAGTGTATCAGAAAGTGTATGTGTGTGAATGTGTAGTTATATTATTTATGCTCTCATGTTTTCTTTCACATCCAGGACAGCAGTGAACTCCCAGACTGGAGTTTACACTCCAGCTGGAGGGGTTGTCACCAGTAAGCTGTGCCACTTTCGGGTTTGACTTTTTCTTCTTCAGTGGAGAACGTGCTCTCCTACTGCCTGGGTGTTTGGTACGCAGGGACCACACCTGAGAACCCACTGCCTTCTTGTCAGGTCAGTCACACCTCCAGACTCACAAACAGCTTCATCAAAAATATTGAGATAACAGTGACAACTTGAGTTGGCAGAATTATTTGGCCAGGTGTGGTGATTATTGGCAGGAAACTGATAGGAAAGAAGTGAGGTAATTACTAGCAGAAAAAAGAAACACCAGTCGCACCCCTGGAACAAACACACACATACAAAGATAAGGTGTGAAACACAGAATGTTAACCTACTATGGCTTGGTGTTGCTCTCAGGCACATTTTGGTGATTACCTGGTTCCTGATAACACTGTATTAATAATTTTAGTTTATTTATCTTTCCATTTCTCCAGCTGAGACCAGTGTTTTCCATGAGGGTGCATGCACCTGCCTTCCCGTGATGGGAATTTAAAAGGGAAAAGTAGCTTACTGGGGCACTGAAAGGCACAGAGCCAAAGCAAATTATAATTTATGAAACTTTCTGAAAAAGATGAGTCACACATGCCAAAATTCAGAATTCTATGCTGTCTTAATAGTTCGTGGGACCCTGTTCTCGACTCGTACCAGGGTAGCCAGCCTCTAGCAGGCTCGACTGCCCGTTACCTCTGGTCCTCTACGACTCTCACCCTTTGGCTGTGAGCACCCCATTTGGGGCCTCCCTGGGGTGTTGCTGCAGCTTCGCACCCTCATTATCAAGTACATTTGTGACAAAGACACAGGCATTATCAAACTAACTCTCTTTCTCTCATTCTATATGAAGATTGTTGATTTATGTATGTGTGTATTTTATCATTTTTGTGTTCCAGTTGCTGTATATATTTTTAGCTATACCATATATAATGTAATAACTGAAATACCACAAATAGAAATGAATAAATAAACAGATAAAAGATTCACATGAACAAGAGGAGCCTATAGAGATTCTATATAGCTGTTCTTGCAAAAGCCAAATGTGTTTGACGCCACAGTGCAGAATTGTGATTAATTCAGGTCACAGTTCTGATTGCAAAAGCTGCCAGACAGGACAGGACATTAAAAGAAAGAAAAAGAAGAAATGTCTGTGTAGGTTCTCAGTCATCCAGGTCATGGTAGTCTAAGGAACATGGAAAGAAAGTGACTGGAATTCTTTAAATTTGAAAGAAGTTCAGTCACTTTCTTCAGAAACACTGGAAACATTTTTTATGGCACCTATTTTGCTTCCAGAGCAGTCAACAAAAATCATGTAAAGACAGAGCTATTATTGATGAAGATCAAAAGCAGCTCACTTTTTCTGTGGCCCCACCACAAGGATGACAGTTGTGACTCATACCAGCCTTTCAGATCACAGAGAACCAACTGGCTGGATGTTGCCCACAAAGGTCAGGTTTGCACTAATATTTGAATTCTGGCAAAACACATTTTCTGTTGTTGGACAACAACTTTGAATCTTGTAACTTGATGTGGGTGTGAATCAATAGTTTCAAAAGGGTATATGGGCAATCCTATTTCAAATGAGCAAAGTTTTTGAATATTCTCAGCTTTTTTATGCAAAAGTCTAAACATATACAATGAGAGCTGTCACATTTTAGCTTCATGTATCAAATACTTTTCAAAACAGTTTTTGTGTTTATGGTTTTCTTAGTCTGTCAGTGCTTGTACTTCCTGTTTTATTTTGATAGTCTTCTGTTTCATATGTATTATGTTCAGTTTTGCTTCCCCTGTCTTGTCAGTCAGATTAGCGTCAGCTGTGTTTCTACCTGTGGACTTTTTGCTTTTCGTGCATTTTTCATCTGCTTTTAACTGTATTCAGCAACTTTTAAATGGATAGAACTCAGAAGGTGAGACTCAACAATATCTTATCAGATGTGCATTTTTCTTCCACTGGTTCCTCTCAAGGTTGTGTCCTTTTCCCGCTTTTATTTGTTATTATACAAATGAATGTCAGAGCCTCTACCAGGACAGACATATAATCAAGTTTGCAGATGTGATTGTCTCTCTCAGGACATAATCTAACTAACAAGACGGGGAAACAAAACCGAACATGATGCACACGACACAAGTGACTATCAAAGTAAAACACAAAGTATGCGAAACAAACACTGAGACAAAGACTGAATGAATACAGGAAACAGAGGGAGCGAGGGAAACACATAGACCAGACTCGGGAACAGGTAAATCAACAAGACAGAGACAAAACTAGAATGAAACAGAACATGGGTGAGAGAGCGAGGGACAGAGAGAAAGCGAGAGAACGAGGGACTGAACTTACCAGACATGGTAGGCTACACAGAGACATGACCAGGGAACAGACAAATTAACATGGACAACAACTGACTTCAAAGAGAGATACTAACACAGGAAATGAGAACAGAAAACCTCGGGCTAGATAACAAACTGAGACATGGGGATACAAACAGAGATCAAAACTATAATAACCAAAACTAGAATCTTTACCTCTGAAAATGAAATAAACCAGAATCAAACATCCAATACAGAAAACACTGAGCCTATCCCAGCTGTCTTAGGGCGAGAGGCTCATTCAATTAATTTTAAAGAAATTTCGTTTGTCAAAACTCAAAATGCTTGTCCATTGTCTCATTACAGCCAACTGCTACTGTATCTTATGATATCGGAGGTGATACAAGCCAGTAGAGTCCACATCAGGTTATTTTTTTATACATTTCAGCAGCATGGAACACCAACTTCATGCGTCACAGGCAAAACCATATCTGCAAAGAAGGCAGATGCATTTTAGAAATCAAGACATCTTCTAATGTGGCTTACTGAGACTGATCTGCAGGATGAGAAGAGGCACTAAACAGAGAAATGAGAAAGTCCAATGTTTCCAAGACATTAAGTTTCTGTGCTCCCAAAGACTTCTTATGTCAAATCAGTGTGCTCTATTAAAGCTCACTCTTGTTTGTCTACGTAATCTCAACTACATAAAAACTAAGAATAACTGGTTGTCTGTGTTTTAGTAACTCTGAAAGAGTGGCTGGACTGGCATTAAAAATTGTCACTTGTCACTGAATATATTACTGAAGTAATCAGTGTCAACATTTGTGTCAGTTTGGCAGTTTTGAAAAGAAAGACCAGAGTGGTGTGCTACAGGCACATGGTGTGAAAGAGAAAAGTAAAGAGGAAAATTTACATTGCCTGACCTTTTAGCTTAAACAGGTTCAGTTATGCAATAAAATGATATAGTAAAGCATGTCATGTAAACCGAATTCATTAATGATAAAGATCAAAACGATTATTGCAGTTCTACTCTCATATGTACGTTTTGTGATGTATAGTGCTTTATGTTTTGCTTTGGTCTCCACAGTCAATGTTAAACACATCCTGAGAGACACACAAATATGTGCTTTCTTAATAACGTTCCTTCCTGAACAGCTGAAAGTTGGGTTTCTATTTGGAACATCTTTGGTACTGTTTGGTACATACCATCACAAAGTGCTATAAAAATATCACTATCAAACTTTTCTTGTAATCAAACAAAGACAGAGTCAATCATTAATCCAAAAAACTAGAACAATGAATTCTCTGAATAAATATTGTGTAATGGTGTTTATTCCAGTAAGTAATGATAAGAAGTGACATGCCAGTATAATAAAAATACTGTTGACCTGGAAAATGAGAACGGTCAGTCAAATAGAGGTCAAAGTGAGCCACTCCTGTTTTCTAAGAAGTCGATTTGATTTATTGAAACCATTTTTTTCAGAGCCAGTCAGACAAATATAGAGAACAACACACAAAAGAACAAACATGTTACACAGTGAGGTCTATAAGTGTTTTGACAATGACACATTTTTCTGTATTTTTGTCTCTGTACAGATGATTTTAGTGAGAAGCATCAAGATGTGATTGAAGTGCAGACTTTCAGCTTTAATTCAAGGAGTTCAACAAAAATATTGTATCAACTCTTTATGATTTAAGGAGATATTACAATGTATATATATTTTTTATACATACATATACCCAAAAGTAATCGTAGATTTGATAAACAGTTGGATGTCAAAATGAGGCTTGATCTCTTCATGTTCCATGACAAATTAAGCAGATAAAAGATTTGGAGTTGGTTTCCAAGTGTTGAACTTAGATTTGAACTTGTATATTTGGTAGCTGTTCACTCCAACTCTCAATACTGAAGTTCAAACAGATGTAAATGCAAGTGAAGGAAGCTGAAAAAACAATATAGGGCTATCAGTGAGCTAATCTTTAGGAGTGTCAAAATCAACAATCTGGTGCATTCTTAAAAAGAATGAATGCACTGGCCAGCTGAGCAACATGAAAAGGCCCAAAGGACCTCAGAAGATGGAAGAGGATGATCACAGAATTCTTTCCTTGGTTAAGAAAAACAACTTCACAACATCTAACCAAGTCAAGGACACTTTTGAGGAGGTAGGTGTATCATTGTCAGTTTACAATGAGGAAATGTCTTTAAGACTAATAGATGGATTAGATAAGACATTCTTATGACATCATCTGTCTAACAGAGTGGAGGCAATGTCAAACAATGGGTATCTCCACTGCCAAGAGGAACAGAGTCACTATTGTTTAGTGATAATGTTGCTGCCGGATGAACATTGATGAATACATGGCTCTGTTCAGATAATGACCAAAACCAGCTAAAGCAAGCAACCTAAGAATTTCTCAGAGCAAAGGAAAGGAGTAATCTTCAATGGCCAAGTCAGTCAGACTGTTGAGTTGCAGATTTCAACTCAACAGAGCAACTTTTCAGTTGCTAAATACAAACCTGATGGCAAAGAAACACGCGCACAAGTACGTTTTAAACTGTTAAAGCAAAATCTTTGTAAAGCCCCTTATATTAAAGATAAAAGTCTTTCACAACATCAATGTTTGATCAAAATTACATTAACAACAACAAAAAAAGTCTTTATCCAAAACCTTATGGGTCTAACTGTAAAAGTACTTACATGTCCTGTGGCATTTTAATTCATGCATGATTATCAGCAGGGTTCACCTGATGTCACCAGAAATATTGAATAGTTGAAAGTTTGGATGCCAGCAGGAACTCAAGATAAAATTATTGGATCAAACAACATTTCAGAATGTCCGGAAGATAGCTTCATTGCACAAAACTCACTGTACTCTTTATCATCTGAGATGGTTATAAATGGGCAGTTTGTGGGAAAAATCAGTGCTGGATTGTGCAAACATCAAGTTATGACTGATTGTTACCATAAAAATTATTGACTCAGGCTTTGTGGATGTGCCCTTTCATTGTGAACGTGACTCTTTTTCTTTCTTTAGATTAATGAGTAACTCCTTTGATGTCATATGAATAAGTTCTCTATCTTTCCCACTTACATATTTCACCATCAATCATTTCGATTTGTCCTTTGCATACAGAAACAGGCCTATAAATTCTCATGCTTACACTCACTGTGAGCTTAAGCGCTGGATTGTCAGAGTCTCTCCAGGGTAAGTACAGACACATCAGAAGTTATAGATTTTATGCAGAATAAGATGACATAATGTAAACATGCAGTTTTAAAACATCTCCTTTGTCTTTTTCATCTAGTTTGAGTCGTGGATGTGATCAATAATGGGAACGCCTGCTGGACTGTTTTTACTCATACTTGTGCATATATTCACAGGAAGCTCTTCAGGTAAATCATCTCTAGTTATAAATTCACTTTTTAATAGACTTGTGTAATTATTTTAATGGTACTTTTTCCTCTTTCATCAAATATGTATGGCTCTAATTAAATATTTACTCCAGACAAACTAAAATGAACTTGTTAATTTTACCCCAAAAAGTTGATTCTGTTCATCTGGACGTATCGTTTTCAGTGGGAGAAACGTTTCATCACTCATCTAAGTGACTTCTTCAGTCTCAGCTGACTGCAGGTTTCCCCAAATTTATAAACAGTACATTTGCATAATGACTGAAACTAGCACCACTGAATGAACAATGGGCTGTGAGGTCAGTTCCTTGATCATTAATATGCAAATTCCCATGACCATTGATCAACAACCACTGATCAAGGTCCACTGATCAAAGACTATTGATCAATTGGTCCACCCCAAGGATCGGGTCCCCCGACACAAACAGAGTAATATCGTGTACACTGTTAAGTGTCAGGAGGAATGCCAGGATTTATACATCAGGGAAACCAAACAAGCTCTGGCAAAGCGGATGGCACAACACAGAAGAGCTACCTCGTCAGGCCAGGATTCCGCAGTCTGTTCACACCTACAGGCCAGTGGCCACTCTTTCAATGATGAGGATGTACACATCCTGGACAGGGAGGAACGCTGGCTTGAGCGCGGAGTCAAGGAGGCCATTTATGTGAAAAGGGAAAGACCATCTCTGAATCGAGGAGGGGTCCTAAGGGTACATCTTTCGCAATCTTACAATGCTGTGATTGCAGCCATTCCCCAACTCTCTGTGAATGGTACTCATGGCCATTGATCAGTGGTTGTTGATCAATGGTCATGAGAATTTGCATATTAATGATCAAGGAACTGACCTCCCAGCCCATTGTTGCTTCAGTGGTGCCAGTTTCAGTTATTATGCAAATGTACTGTTTATAAGTTTGGGGAAACCT
>VOQK01015538.1:6824-16980 GCA_015052645.1 Benitochromis conjunctus
AAAATTAGTTAACAGAAATGAGGAATTATACTGAAGTGTAAGTGGGTTAGGGGACAGGTGGTAACAATAACAGATTGAGTCATTTTTCACTAAATTAGAGGTTTTTGTCAAAGTAAATGTTCTAAATATGCATTCAAAATCTCACTCTGGCCCGTTTCCCTCAAGGGACACTCACTCACCTTGCCTGTCACCAGCTCTGGAAATGCTGCCTCCTTCAGTGAGGCAGCTGTTTGACTTTGACAGGCTTTATTATTAGTTTACTGACACGCCTTATGTCCTGTCTGCACTAACTGCGAAGTCCTGTTACAGTTTACCCTGCTCTCCATGTCAGCTGTGATGTCCCTTGTAATGCATCATCCCCAATTAACCGAGTCAAATTCTGTTTGCACCTATTGTAGCTGGCGTATTAAGACCCATCAGTTCCAATTGTCTTTAGGAAAGAGCGAGGCTGAAACTGCTTGCATCCGACACCTACTCTCTGATCCCCGTTTCAAAAGCGAGCTAATATATCAACTTTTATACAGTACGTGTTCAAAGTGTTCAAAAGTCCAAGTTAGAGGAAGTGCTCTGGCAGACAGCCGGACCACCTGCTTCACTGATCAGCTAGCTGACCGCTACAGTGGAAGTTAGTGTCCAAACTCCCCGGCTTCATTATTCCTGCATTTATTCCACCCATTCATCCATTTTCTTAATTGCTTATCCAATTCAGGATTGCGAAGAGGAAGCCTATCCCACCTATCATTGTACTCTCGACAGGTCACTGGTCCATCACAGGGCAACTATTCACTCCTACGGCCAATTTAATATCACTGACATGTATTTCTGCAGACTACAGGAGTACCAGAGAGGACACATGTAGGCAGAGAGAGAATATGCAAATTCCTCACAGAAAGGCCCCGGTCGGGGGCTGGTGGATTTGAAGCGAGGACGATCTTGCTGTGAGGTGATGGTGCTAACCACTGCACCACTGTGCTGAAATCCCTGCATTTATCCTCTTACTGTGAACTGTAAACGCTATATCTCATCACAACAAATCAGTGCCACTTCTATCTAAGTTGCCAGATTTAACAAGTTTATTTTAAAAATTGGTTCCCATTTGTTTTCTGGAGCTTATTTGCATCTTTTACTCACTCTCGTTATAGTCTAAGTTTTGCACTCCAATTAAGTGCTACAATCTGAAGGTGTGAAGCAACAGGGCTGAAAGTCACAGGGTTTGCCATCTTTGCTGCAACACAGCACAGACATCCGTTGACCATTTCAATACCAGGTCACGAGACAAATCTGCCAAATACGCCCCCAAACAGAAATACTTAAAGTCAGTCCACTGATCTGTGATGCCCTGTTAGTTTTAACCTTCCTTTCTAAATTGGTCCATTCTCGGAGCTGCAGAACTTTAATTGCCGCCATCGCACATTATCTTCTTTGCTGCTAATATCCAAAACAAAACATCCTGACCTCTAAACATGCTCTTCATTTTCACACCAATTCATTTTTCAGTATTGTGCTTTTTGCTATTGTCGCCTCATGCAGAGTGACAAACATGTAATTTAGTGTTGATGAAGAGCGTTTCATTAACGATTTATGGCTAATTCTAAGTGTTAACAAGGTGGGATGCGAAGAACTTATTCGTGCACTTACAACTTGATTGAAAATGACAAGTGCAAACCTGTCTGATTGAAGTTCACGTTTCAAAGAGTTTTCAAAGAGTTCCCCCCCCCTTCTATATTAGGCTGACTTTCCTCCTAAACTTTTACTTCTTCTACCGTTTACTGTGGAACTAATGAACATTTTATACGTTTGGCTTTTGATGAGCACTGCCTGTCAGATGACATCATTTTAATAACTAGCTAGCTGATGGGATGTTTAAGAGGACACGAGGGAGCTGAAAGGAGATGAAGGTGGTATGGATATACACACATAAAGATAGCCTGAGGCCATATGCGCTCTGGTCCACTAAGTCGGAGCCAATGTAGGTATCACCAGAATGTCAGTAAGATAAAGAAGCAGATCAAAGAGACGGCTGAAATCATATCAGTAGAACGGAGACTGACAGAAACAGACTGACAGACCGTCTGTCAGTCTGTCTTATAGGTCAGATCACGTTATTAGACATGAAAGTGAAAAAGGAGGATAAAAAGTTAGGTCAGTCTAAACCAAGATGTTTTACAAAAGTCTACATTAAAACAAAGACATATGGAAAATGTCGACACAGTGTTAACGAAATGTTTACACTAATGTAAAATTCATCTCCACCTCCACGATGTGTGCAAATATTTCCTGACAGCATTAGATATGTAAAGCGGTCTGAGACAACGCTGTGGAAAGGACTCGGGGTGTGGGGACGGGGTAGGGGTTACCTGTGTACCCAAGGAAGACAGCTAAAGTGCGTTTTACATGACATAAGCTTTTTACATGACAGTCTAAATGAAAAATAGGGTGAGATGCGCCTCATCTTTTAAAGTGCCATGAAAGTCGTTTCTGCTGCAGTTTGATGTGGCCGAGGTGCCCGTCTGAGCTGCCTGTGCCAAAAACAAATTGCTGCCATTGCAGCTTGATGAGGAGGAAGGGCGAGGCGGCAGTTATCACACCTTTTCATTACTCAACGTTTCTGACAGCTTATCTACCCCACGTAAAAAAAAATCAAAAAAAAATCCATCCCTTCAAAAGGCTTTAGAGGCTGAGTCAGGCGGCTTTAACACTGACAAAAAGAGGAGAGAGGGAAAACAGGGAGCGATAGGGACATGAATGTAGCAGGAACTGAGACAGAAAGAACTCCGTTAACTTCCTGTTGTCTAAAAGTTCGAGCTTATATGGATTTATATGTGTTTGCATTTATCAGAACTCTTCAAAGATTAAAACTCTGCAGTGAAATTGTTTCAAATCTTCTCGACATCAATCATCTACGAGAAAGGTCCTTGCACTGAACGCTATGATATGCATGCTTTTCAAACCAAAATGAGCAGGGCTTCCAGTGCAGAGGTCTCTGCAGACTCTAAGACCCCATACAGATAAAGATGAGCTTAACTCCAGCCAATCAAACCAGTGTAAGTGCACTTACACTTGTACACTTATTTACCTGTGCACTAGTAGATTAAAGAGCAGGCAGACTGACTTCTAAAATGTTGACATGAACAAGTTTTGAGCATCAAGAGAAACGATAAAAGAAAAAAAAAATCTCACATTAGATCATGTCACAGTCAAATTAGCATCTTTTTCAGTGCTTCATGCATCACGTTTCTGCTGTTGCTTTCAGAGTAATTGCGGCTGGCTCCTTTTTCAGTGCAACAAAATTACCAAACAGTTGCAATTTACCTTCATAACTGCTTTTTAACATGCATGATATTGGGTTATCGTCAGAAAACAGCAAAAAGAAATATACAGTGTTGGGTAAATAAAGTGTGTTAATTTGTTCCCTATGATGCATCAATACACAGCGATTTACCCGATAGTAAGTTTTACTATGTTGTTAAAATAATAAGTTCTTATTCCAATTTGATCCTACTTTGTGATTCTTAGAGCAAATCATGCAATATTTGAACCAAAACAATTTAAAATCAAAGTTTTAAAATTGTGTCCTATGTCATTGCATCCAAAAACCCATTTTTCATAGTTGAAGTTCTTGGATTGTATGATTATGACTTCTTCTTCACTTGTGCTTGAACACATCATGCTCAGGGCAATGCATCACTAAAGTACCTTCCAGTTTTATAGTGCAGTGGTATTTCTGCTGCTATGACCTGCAAACAGACGCCTAAAAGAATCACCAGTCAATCTGCACAAACTGCAAGAGCATCTAATATAAAAAGAGAAAAACTGAATATCAGGAGAGAGAAAGTAAGTCAGAGACACTGAGAAATATGATCTATTGCTAGTCCAATTTATATCTGACATGGATAAAGAATACTTATTGCAACATAGCTGGGCACAAAGTACCCACTGCTATCCAAAAAAAGTAAAAAAGGCCTGTCAGACTTGTCCCCTGTAGGTGATCGCACCTCAGCAGGTCACCCGGGTTACATACTGGGTGTTCACATTGGTGGGAAAATGTCCTCGGGGGTGAGGAAACATCAGCAGGGCTGATAAAAACCATCATCACCAAGTCATCACCTTCACTGCTAAGTAGAAAGGCAGAGATGACAAGGCCTCCAGAGGTGCAGGAAAAGTAAGTCCAGGCTGTCCAGGAACACCTGCCAAGTGTGTCGCTTCTCAAATAGTGTTCAAGATGTATTTACTTCAGCTGCAGGTTCAGCTTCTCTTTGTGACAGGTCATTATTAGAGACCTGCTTTAGATTCTAATTTAATATATACACTGAAATTTCCAAAAGATCATTCTACTAAGAGCATCACTTGTCCGTCCTATCTGAAAGAATCCATGCAAGCATTCCTGAGATGGCATTAAGGAGCGTTCCAGTCAAAATGGGAAAAAAGTGCTGCGAGCACGGTGGGGTGGGTTATACGCATCTGTCTATACACCAGGAGACTGGAAATCTTATCTGGGGCCATTTTTAGACTTCACTTTGACTTGCTGTTTGGTTAGGGCTAGACACAAAAACAGATGTCCCGAAGACGACGACGCCACTGTGCATTTTACTCTACGTTTAATTATTTACATAAATGCCTCATTTTCACACCGTGTCATTTTTCTGGTTGTGCTTTTTGCCACTTTCGCCTCATGAAGGACGTAGTTTGGTATTTTTAAAGGGTGATTCATTAACTATTAATATCTGATTGAAGGTGTTAACAAGGTGGGATGAAGGAAACATATTGCTACAACACAACTTGATTATAAATGACAAGTGGAAACGTGTGAAATGAAAGTTTACATTTGATGTTTGATATATACATATATTTATATCTACACGTGGCTATTAATAAGTTGTGAAGTGTTGAACACATTTGGAAAACGACAAGTGAAAACCTGTGATGTTAAAGTTTTTGGTTTTTCTTAATTAAGTTTTAATGAGCAGGTTATTTTCTCCATTAAGAACTTTTTTTTTCTTCCACCGTTCACTGAGGAACAAATGAACATTTTCTATAGCTGGCTTTTGAAATGCTGGAGTTCACTTTAAAGTGGAACTATAACACTGACAACAAAGAACATATGGGTTTGAAATCCTGAGAAAGTATACCAAGCTGTAGACTTTTCCTGAATATACCATTAAACAGCGCTTCATAAATGTATCAGACTCCCCTGTCATAAAAACGGGGAAATTTAGAAATTTAATTTTAGACATTAGTTCAAAACAAAAATAAAAAATGACCGAATCGAATTCATGTTTTTATACCTAAACGTAAGCTTCTTTCAAAAGTCTTTTTATTAGACTGAGGTTTTAATGCTCCTAAATGTAAGCGGACACACTGGGCTTCTCTGAGAAGTCAGATCATAATCAAGCACATTCAAGTAAACCACTGTAATTTAGCATCTTAATCAAAAAATAATAACATGGCTCACCATTCTTTCTGCTTTCGGTAAATTTGAAAATTCATGGATAACAACAATAATTATATTGTGGCATTAAAGATATACTTTTTATCAAATAACTCATGCATACTGAAGATTAACCATAAAAAATATTTTTAAATGATCTGGTAATTACCAATATTGTTAATTTAGAGCAGCTGTGGCGCCCAGCTTAAATTGGGTGGCGGCCTAATACATTTGCAGAGCAATGTATATATGCCTCAGTATACTGTATATAGTATGGGCTTTGATCAGTGGTTGTTGGGGGGGTACCTTGCCTTTCAAGACAAAAATGAATGAGGAATAATAGATAGAATAATAGTAATAATAATAATAATAATAATAGAGAATAATACAAGCTAACAAAGAGTTAAAGGACATGCTGAAGTTTAATTTCGTATTTCATGCCATGTTCACGGCATGTGGGAGGAAAGGAACAGATGGGACATATTCCCAAGTTAATGATCTATACATGTCGCAGGATAAGCAAAATGCTTGTGTGAAGACTGAAATGCTTGTGTGAAAATTGAAAATATGGTGCACTGAAGCTATTAATTAAACTAAATAAAGTTGACATTAGGCATTGATGTTTGTTTAGTTTTCAGGCGTTTCTATGTGACAAATATATCCTAGCATCACTGTACATGAAGATGAACTTTTGCTCGCTTTCTTTTTTAATGCTTTCTTCTTTAATATGCAGAGTTGCTATTTTTAGTTGCTTGCCACTTCTGTGAACATATAATAATACGATCCCCTTCTTTCCCTAGAAGCAGCCTACTGTGAACATCTACAGGAAGTTACTTGCATCTCGTTGTTAAGCTGTAGGTGACGAAACGTAAGTTCAAATTAAAAAAAACCCAACAACAACGGTGTTGCAATATATAATTACGAAACGATGACTTCATGAATATATGATGGGAACTCTCCCCTTCTTTTTTCCCCTTCATTTCCAGCATTCGTTTATTCATACAGACATGGGAGCTGTCTGCTATTTGATCCATCTCTCTTTTTAAATTCCGGCTTTTATGCAAGTGTAAAAAAAAATAATAATTAAAAACTCTCTCTGAGGACAGGCTGCAAACAAGCTTATACTGAAAATGCCAAACAACATAGAGAAAAGAAAGGTGACAAGGTGATCCAATCAAGAAACTCCACAGATCTGGCCTGTAATAACGTATTAACATTTCTTTATGAAAGATACCGAACGCCTACATCTCACCTCTTCGTAATCTCTGGATCTGTGAAATTCCTGAAATGAGCATGTTTACACGAGGGGGAGAGCAGATAGAGGCCAACATGTAAGTGTGGAGTGTGCTCGTGTAAAACCCTTACGGTGAATTAGGCAGTTCAGCCTGAAGGCAAAGATACATGGCAGAGAACCCCACACTTTTTTCTTCCACAGCAGTGAGTGGGTTCAAAGCAGAAAACATTTCACCAAATCCAATTTTTTTTTTCACTCGACCTTGCTGAACCTCTCTGCATTCAGCCATCGACATCTCCATCGCTGCAGCTCAATCACACGTGATCAGTTTTAGATGAAGGTACACACAAATGGACTGTCTATACGAAAAGATCACACACATGAGAATAACCAGGATTTAGTGCACAAACACACACACACATACACACCTATACGTTAGCAAACCTAGTTAAATGTAAAGGCACCTGTAAAATGCCCTTGTATCTAAATAAAGCTGTCCACTGTCATTTCAACTTCAGCGTCTACATGAGACATGATTTAGAGTGGATGTGGTGCATGCAGTCGAATGAAATGAGCAGAAACATTAAATTTACCCTTCAGTGAAACACTCGGGGGCTGGTTGTTTTTAAAAAAAAAAGTCTCTCGTGGGTCTAGTTGTTTCTCATGTGGATTCCTCCTTTGTTTGTTTTCTCCTATGACTGTAATTGGCCTTTTATTGTGTGAGCTGAAGTAAAATGAAACTGGCAGTGGCGCGGTTCTGCAGAGAGATTGGACCTGTTAGATGCTGCAAACCTCCTGTAACATTTTCTTCCACTGATGTTGTTGATGCTGTCTGGTAAAGACTGGACATCTACACTTTACATTATTCAGGTGGGGGGGGGGGACATTTCTGTTGCCTGTTATTAAAGGATTTAGAGAGCTTTTAAAAAAAAAGACTAAAACTAAAATACAGTGGAACTTTTACAATTAAGAATCGTGCTGTTAAATTATATTTTGTGGATGTTAATTAATCCTCAGTTTAGACAAGTGTGTACACATATGCACTAAGTTAAAATATAGAAATGTGCATTTGCACAGCATTATAGTCAAGCTCAAAATAACTCGAACACCTACATACGATATGAGTGACAGCTGAAAATTAAAAGCTATTGCTTTCCATCGTGCTTTTGCTAAGAGGTAATACACATGCCTTACTTATTCCTTACTGACAAGGCCCAAAAAGCAACACTGAGGCAACTGTTTTGATTTGGTGCTATATAAATAAAATGGAATTTAAGTGATACAAAATAGCTCAGTGATTGCTTTTATAAATTTTGCTACAAAAACAAAACAAAGTTATTAAAAGTTGTTCTAAAATATCAATGATAGGAGACATTGGACTGTTTTTTAAAAATAAAATAAAATTTCTTTTTTTTTATATTAATTATTTAACTGTAAGGGTGTGGTTACAGCTCAGTATCCTTTGTAAATGTGCACGAACTTAACGCAAACCACGATTTTTTTGTAATACACAACCAAGTTTTTGCAACTAGAACCAAAGAAATGTTAGCAACATAAAAAAAAAAAAGTTGTTTGTATACATGAACAGCTTCTAAAAATTACACTTTATTAAATAGTTTGAGTTATAGACTGTGTGTGATAACACAGGGTTGCAGGGGGCTGGAGCCTATCCAGCTGTTATGAGGCGGGAGGTAAGGCACACCTTGTACAGGTCACCACCCTGTGGAAATGACCATGAAAGACTATGGAGGCACTCGAAGAGGTTGCAGAATTCACACAGGCTCCACCTGCCTAGTGGATTTAAACCCTGAACCGTCTTCCTGTGAGGTCACAGTGCTTCTAACCACTGCATCACTGTGCCACCTGTTAGTAGTATCAAGCAGGGGATAAAGTGGAATTTGGCTAGAGGGGGAACCCTAATATCACGTGTCTTTGTGAGTCAAGATGACCAGAATCAGTTCCAGTATTTCTCTTGTTTTTGGACAATTTGTGCTGCTGCTGTGGCTCTGAGATGGATTTAACCAACTGTACTCCACAACGTATTAGGAGATGTTATCATACTAATATGATGGCTTGCCAATCCCCAGTTAAAGTGTAAAAGTACAGTCTGGCAAGTGAAAATCTCACTGACTTTAAATGTCTATGCGCAGCCTACATTAGTCTGATTTGGTTCAAACCTGCTGGTTAACTGAAATATGAGGTCTTCATATTTGGAGCCTGAATGTTGTCCCCACGCCTGCATTTTCTATTTGGTTTTCTACTGGTTTCTTCTAAGAACCCACAGAGATCCATTATTCTAAATTCTCACCTCAGGTTGAGAGCCTTGGTGTCGTCCTAGACAGTTCACTCTCCTATAAATCTCACATCAACAATCTCACCCGTTCTGCCTATTTCCATCTACGCAACATTAACAGGTTACGTCCTTCTCTTTCCACCCAGTCTACGTCCATTCTGGTCCATAGTCTCGTTACCTATCGCCTTGACTATTGTAATTCTCTCTTGCATGGTCTCCCCCAAAAATCCCTCCATAAGCTTCAACTGGTTCAGAACTCTGCTGCTCACATTATTACCAGAACCCCCTCCTACCAGCACATCACCCCTGTACTTCAGGAACTTCACTGGCTCCCAGTGAAATTCAGGATAATATACAAACTTTCTGCTCACCTTCAAGGCCATTCATAACCTCGCTCCTCCTTACCTTTCTGACCTGTTTCTACCTCTTCTGCCTGCTCACTTTGATCTTCTTCTTTTATCCAGCTTGCTGTGCCTTCTTTCCGCCTCAGCACCATGGGAAGCAGAGCTTTCAGCTGCTCTGCTCCCAGGCTGTGGAGCTCTCTACCAATAAACATTGGTTCTCTCCCCAGTCTAACATAAAGAGAAGACTGCATGAACGTAAATACAGAGGGTTCACTGCAGGGTGCAAGCCACTCAAGAATCGTCCACCTGGGCCTTACACAGACTTTCTGTCTGATTTCTCAGACTTTTTATCTGATTTAGTGCTCCTCCAAACCGTCAATGTGTTTTTTAGACCCCATTCCTACAAGACTGCTCAAAGAAGTCCTGCCATTAATTAATGCTTCAATCTTAAATATGATCAACATATCTCTAATAATTGGCTATGTGCCACAGGCCTTCAAGCTGGCAGTTATTAAACCTTTACTTAAAAAGCCATCTCTAGACCCAGCGGTCTTAGCTAATTATAGGCCAATCTCTAACCTTCCTTTCATTTCAGACATTCTTGAAAGAGTAGTTGTCAAACAGCTAACAGATCATCTGCAGAGGAATGGCTTATTTGAAGAGTTTCAGTCAGGTTTCAGAGCCCATCACAGCACAGAGACAGCCTTAGTGAAGGTTACAAATGATCTTCTTATGGCCTCTGACAGTGGACTCATCTCTGTGCTTGTCCTGCTAGACCTCAGTGCAGCGTTCGATACTGTCGACCAGAATATCCTATTAGAGCGATTAGAGCATGCTGTAGGTATTACAGGTACTGC
>VOQK01015543.1:17553-32632 GCA_015052645.1 Benitochromis conjunctus
CAATCAAATCTATTTACCTGGATTTGGCAGATATGGTGTTTTTGTTTACTGTGCCATTCGTGCTAATTACAATGGCCGTATCTATAAATGAAATTTCCCTTTAAGCCAAAAACCAATTAAAGGTATTAATCCCAAGGTATAACTGATAGAGTCTGTCAGCTGTTATCGCCATGGTTGCTGTATCTAAGAGTTTTCACTTAGAAACAACAATAAAGTTACACATAAGGGCCACTGCAGGAGTGTTACCACCATAATTCACCCAGGACTGCAGTTTCAGGTCGTTCTCACTCCCTCACTTTGAGTTTTGTCAAAGTTTCTGCTGCCTCTTAGTTACAAATAAGGTGTAGATTTTTAAGCCTAAACCCAACCAAATAACATCTCAGCCTAACCAGGTTTCAGTGCATAAACTCCACCAGTGTGTTTGGATAGACCAATTAGATTCATCAAAAAATGCTCGTATACCTAAACACTAGGCTGAGTCAACAATAACTAACTGGTTGGGTTTAAACTGTACAAACTAATATTACGATTATGAGGGGAAACTTTCATGTTTTATTCCTGCAGATTAGACTTGTGTTGTGATGGTTCATTTGATTAGTGCAACAACACAACACGTCACGCTTGGTGTTCCCCCAGACAAGCTGGAGGAGGTGGCCTTGGAGAGGCAGGTCTGGGCTTCTCTGCCTAGGCTGCTGCTGGATGGATGGATGGATGGATGGATGGATGGATGGATGGATGGATGGACACAACATGTACCAGAGTTCATCACCACTATAGCTGCTACGGATGTGATCCGATGTTTGGCTTTGGGAGCAAACTTGCTGTTTTAACTTCAGAGTGCACTCTGCTTGAGCCAAGTCACGCTGCTCATGACGGCGCGCTGTAATGTACTGTGTGTTTGTTTTTGGAAACCAAGAAACATAAACCACTGGAGGAAGTGATGAAGTGGAGGAATCCTGCACACTGCAAGAAGAGTCCCAGTCAGCCCGGGTCTTAAAACATTCATTAAAAACAAGTAAAATGGTTTAATTATCTCATGTGTTAATATAAAAACAGTGACAGCTTGAATTACAAACACATAAAACAGACAGAGACTGATGTTAGGACTTGATACGGACACAAATGATTTGCTAAGATGGAGACGTTTGCAGTGATGATCTAATGCATGCTGAACCCCACCAGCCCTCCAATGTACAGCTGCACAGTCCACATCTGGTTGAGTTTTCTTCTCCAACTTTACACATTTATCATCCTCATGAATCAAAACGCTAAAGCAATAAAGAAGTCACGCACTTTCTTTGGCATTAAGATGCTGAACTTTACACCTTGTTGACCCACACTTTACTTCGACACTGGCTTCAGCCCACGCTGTGGCTTCCATGTCTGTGACACATCATGAGTCACAGAGGTTAAGAAACCGGGGTGGTGGTATTTTTTGCAGTGTGGGATGAGGCGAGGCAGAGCCAGCCCAGCACGGTCGGCGTTGTCGACCCCGCGCTCTATGATTAAACTGACAGTTGGGATGTCGCAGAGCGCCAAAGCACTGCTATCGAAACTGTGAACCGGCTGCCATAATTAACAGCTTCGGCTGCACGAGGAACAGCGTGCCAGAGCAGCTGAGAGACTCACAGTCAGCGGCCTGATGTCTGTGAAGCAAACTGTGAGGACAACACTGGTTTTGCCTCTCTGTATTCTAAACTCTGATCTCTGCATTAGGAAAATATGATTAGGAGTAAATGTGGAGCGTCACAGAGCTCTGTAACTGGTCTTTGGCCTTAAAAACACACACCTGTGTTGACCGTCGGCAGCAGGTGGTCACAGTCACGGCTGGCGACACCTCGTTGAATCTGAAAACAGTGCTCTGTGTTTTTGCTGTGGTTTCCTCTAAAACATGTTTCGTGAATGTGTTGCGCAACAGTGGGCAGATTCCAACAAACTAAATCTCGGGTTAAGAGCGTTTGTGTGTTTGTATGTTGCAGACTCCTCGTGTAAAATGATGACAAACTTTTCACGTGTTGTGAAAAATATCCTAGGACCTAAAAATAGCCCCAGAAGAAGTTCAAGGAATCGCCGCCACGCTCAGTATCTCTAGTTTGGACACAAAAAAGAGGTAATTTCCTCTAACAGCTGTTAGAATTAAAAGTAGTCCCACCAGGCCAAAAGCACCCACTGACAGGGTTTAGACAGACATGAGTCAGAACAATGCTCCGATTACAGATATAACGACAAAGTGACAAAAGATTCTTTGCTCAGTACTTTGTTGTTGGCAGCAGTTACAGCCTCAGGTCTTTTCGAGTATGATGCTACAAGCTTGGCACACATATTCTTTGCAGAACCCTTAAAGCTCCCTCAGGTTGGATGGGGAGTGTCAGTGCACAGCCATTTTCAGATCCAGAGATGTTCAACCGGTTTCGAGTCTGGGCTCTGTGCACAGACTGGTTCTGAAGCCCCTTTGTTGGTCTTGGCTGTGTGCTTAGGGTTGTTGTCCTGTTGGAAGATGAACCTTCACTGCAGTCTGAGGTCCATTGCTGCATTCATCTTTCCCCTGACCTTGACTGGTCTCCCAGTTCCTGATGCCAAAAAACATCCCCACAGCATGATGCTACCACCACCATGCTTCACTGTAGGGATGGTATTGGGCAGGTGAGCAGTGCCTGGTTTCCTTCAGACATGACGCTTGGCATTCATCCACGCGTCACGTCGAGAGGTTTCTCTGGATATGAGTTCAGTCTTTGTCCCATCTGCCCACTCTTCCATCCAGGCCTGGCAGGTGGAGTGCTGCAGAAATGGTTGTCCTTCTGGAAAGTTATCCTCCCTGAAGAGGAACACTGGAGCTCTGTCAGAGCGATCATTGGGTTCTTGTTCACCTCCCTGACTAAGGCCCTTCTACCCCGATCACTCAGATTGGTCAGGCAGCCACCTTTAGGAAGAGTCCTGGTGGTTCCAAACTCCTTCCATTTACAGATGATGGAGTCCATTGTGATGGGACCTTCAATGGTGGAGACGTTTTTCTGTAGCCTTCCCCAGGAGGTCAAGAGGTGGAGGCCAGAGGTCAGGAGAATGCTGCATGTTGTTCTCACCCAGTGAAATAAATGAGCTAATAGAACTATGCTGTGCTATGACTGCTGCCTCAGTGTGGGGGTTAAGTGTGAAGTTACTACTACACCACACATGCCTTGGACAGACAAAAGACGGGAGCTGTCAGCACCTGGAGATGAATGAACACCTCCTTCGATACCCTCTGGGGTACTGGGCACCGCACATGAGTAGAAAGGCCCAGCTTCTTTGGACAAATCTGTCCAAATACTAGTCTCTGACCCAGCGATTTGAGTTTTATTCTGTATTTTTGAGGATCTTATGTTAGGTTTATGATTATAAGTTTGTGTTTATTCTTAGTTAGGGTTTAGCTGAGTTTTAGGTTAGCCATTATTTATCATCTGCCTCCTTGGTTTCTGTGTTTGGTTTCTTGTCTGTCATGTGTTTCAGGTCTGTTAAGCTTGTGTTGTCATGTCCACGTCTCCATGTTTCCTGTTTTATTTTGAAAGAGTCTTGTGTTCTTTGCTCTTTGTGTTTAGTTTCACTTCCCCCGTGGCCTCATTGTGTTCATTTCAGTCAGCTGTTTCCCCATGTGTTACCGCTTCCCCTGATCTCCTCCTGTGTGTATTTAAGTCCTCTGTCTTCCTTTGTTCATTGTCAGGTCGTCCGTTTATCCCATATCATACTTCTCATAGTCTGGCCATAGTTATCTCAGTCTTCGTGGTTTTTTTTAGTTTTTCCCAGTTTAGGTTTCTGTTTAGTTGTCGCTCCTGTTTTGCCCTTGCTCTAGTGTTATGTTCTTGTTCACCAGCCATAATAAAGGCTCGCTTTTTGTTTAAAGTGCAGTCCCTCTCTCAGTGTCTGCTTCCGGGTCCATTCTCAAAACACACCGGTGTATCCCGCCATGACAGAATCAATTTCAGTCCTTATGTAACCGAGTCATAAATCACATATTGTTATAATTACACAAAATGTGTCCTAAACATCGAACTGTTCCTGGTATACCTGACTTTTAGGACCTCCAAGCCTGTCGTTCTGTAGTGCTCATTATCAGTTAGAGCCCCTCCTCATCCTTTTCTTCTTCTTCTTTGGTGCAACCCTATAAACTTTGGGTACCGCTTTGGCCTCTCCCTTTTTCTACAAATCCCCTGTGGGAGAGGTCTGTGTCAGTTCTTTTCTAAAACTAATTATATCTTTATCCACCCTGATGTTTCTGATTGTGTGTTTTTAGTTCATTATTGTCATCATTATGCCTGTCTTTACTAGATGCTGTGAATATGTGGTACGTGTGTGCCACGTATGTGTATAGGCACTGTTAATGCCAGCATGAACAGATAAGTCTTGCTAGCTTGGCGCTGTAATGAGTTTGGTTATAGGAGCTGGAGCGGTATTTACCTGGAGGTCTTTCTTTTTACCTTTCATTGTCAGACACAACGCAGGAACACACTGGTTACACTTATGCATTCTTTTCTTGCCAACATAACACTTTTTGCCTTGTTTGCAGCGACAGTGGTGCATTTACTGCTAAGATTTTTGTAAGTATTCTTTGTATCACTCCATAATAATCACTCGTTCCTCTTGACTGAAATAAGCTTCCTGCATTCGATCCATTCTGTGAGGAAGCGTCAAATGGCCCATTTTCTGTGAACGAGTGCCGTGTTACCAGAAAGTTGATAACCACCATCATGTAGCAGTTACCTCTGATTGCAGTTTCAGGTTCTGTTGACTGACTCTTGTTAAATACTCCATCTTCATCACCTCCTGTCTGTCATGTGTTCTTGTTGTCTCTGGTTGTTCTTCTTCACATACAGCTCTGATCATTCCAGTGATCTTGGTTTTATTTTACAGCTACAGTAAAATTTTATTTCATTCTTCTGTCCTTGTGTCTTGTATTTGGGTCCTCGCTACACCTCATAACCTCTGCATTGACTTTTTGCCTTTATCCCACCAACTACAAGCGAACTTCAGATATCAAAGCTTTTGACAAAAAGCTTACAGAATTGTACAGAATTGCTTAAAGTATAGATATAGTTTAAAACTAAATAACACAGAAATCCTGCTACTGCTAACAGATTCAGAGATTTTAAGCCACACTGCATCGTCCTCATCTATTACCGACTGGTTCTTATAACTACAGCTGTCAATGTGAACAGCCAGTTAAGTCATCGCTCCACATGGACTTGCTGTGGACCTGAGTTGTGTTTCGTTATGCAGCGTCAAATAAATCTGAACACAATTCAAGGTCACACCTGTAAATATTGTCTCTGGAGCCGGGAGGTTTCTCCACCAGCTGTCACTGTATAATACTAAACACCGCCTCGCGTCACCACAGACTGGAAAAATAAAACGAAGCGCACGTCCGACCGGCACCAGGGCGCATCGCAAACATGCAACGTGTGCTCTGCTTTGGCCTGTGTGTAATCACAGGCAGCCGACTGAAGTCCCTTCACAGGATTTCTGGGAACTAATATGGAGCAGCCAACTGCGTCCTAACACAGCTTTAATCATCAATTTAATGAATTAAAATGTGATGTTTCTGCCTCGCTGCTTCACCCCCGATTTCATCTGCTGTATGGACAACAGCAGATTACACAGTAAAAAAAAAAAAGTCTCGCAGCTCAGACCAGATTCCCTCACAGTCCAAGCTCATATTTATACACACTCGATGTATATCAATGAATACAGACTCATAAAAGATTTTCATTAGTGTTACAAAGGCACGGCTTTTGTTGTGTCTTCAAATCAAAATGATATGATTGCAGTTGTGTATTTCCCCTTCCCCCCAACCACCCACTGAAGATGGCTGCTCCACCCCTGGAGCCTGGGTCTGCTGGAGGGCCCGTCCTGTGTAAAGCAGGCTTTTTGTTCCCAGCGTCAGAAGGTGCTGCTCACAGACCTTCTGAGTGTTGGAAGTTGTCTCTTAAATCTTGTGACATGACAATGTAAAGTACCTTGACGTGACTGTTGGTGGTAATTGGCAGAGAACTTCCTGACATCACTGTAACTTGATTTCAGCTTTCGTTGTCCTAGAGCTCATTAAGCCTGGATTATTCTGTGTTGTGGAGACCCATTGGTCGAGTAGTCATTCTCGTTGTACCTGTTTGAAGTCTGCTTAAAGTGTGCCGCCTGCGCGTACTCATAGTTCATGCTTTTAAATGTAGATTATAGGGCACGTTGACCCTCACGCTCACTGTCCAATGTAGAAATTTATATAACATATATTTATATAATATGTATATATATTTATATAAATAAATATATTATATTTATATAGCATATATATATATTTATCTAACATACATATTTATATAACAAAGGCACAACAGGAAAACAAAGTAGGCACATGAGGGTGAACAACAGACAGTCTGACAAAGAGGAAGAGAACAGGGCGACTGATTACAACAGGTGAGGACAGGTGAGATCAATCAGGAACAGGTGAAGGACAATTTGGGCCGGCATTCACCAAGAGAGAAGTAATGGAGACAGAACTAAACATAAGATACGAGCACATAGACGAGAAAGAGGGAACTAAGGCACAAGAAAAAAAATCTACTTATAACAGAAACTGGGTCATTAAATACGTTCAGCATACACAAAAATAAATGACGTAGTTTAATATTTCCTGACATGAACTGCCTGCCTTACCTTTCTTCATTATTTCATCTGTAAAAGTGAAGATGTCTTATGGATGATGGTTATTTTTAACCTGAAAAATTTCTTCTTTTTTTTCTTTAGACAACTGGAGTGAAAATATTTAGTCTCTAGTGCACAATAGTTAGATTTATTCATGTGTAAGATGACATGAAGACAGTCAACTAACTTTTGCAAAAAGCTCTTAAAAAGCAGAAATGATGCATGGATATCTCCTTTATTGCAGGACAGTGCAGACTGTGAATGAATGCTAGAAGAGATATTGCAGGTTTGTGGTAAAGCGAGGAGGGAGCCGGGTCAGCAGACTGTCTGGACTCCTGGCTGTGGTCCATATATACGCAGTGACCTCTGTCCTGATAACTCACACACTGCAGCTGCAGGGATTTGCCTCATTCTGCTTTATCAAAAACTGTCAGTAGGAAAGTGTGTTATATTGTGATGAGCCGGATGTGATGGAGACCAATGCTTAACCCAAGGCTGTGATAGTTTTAGCATCCTTGGGTTTAAAGGTTGATTTACAATCAGTGCTGATGATAAAATTCAGCGTCTTCAACTCGGTATCAGATCCAAACTGAGGAGAAAGGGGGGATTTAAAGTTTTCTGTAAGTCTGACAGAATTTTTGTGTTTGTTTGTGCTCATTGTTTCTAGTTTGTTTGATGTCGCTGTGTTCAGTCAGTCAGTTACTTCCTTTGTCATTGTCTTAATTAGTTTCAGCTGTGTCTAGTTACCCTTATCGTTCCATTTTCCCTGATTAACTTCTGAATTTATTTAAAGCTTCAGTCTGCCTTTGTTCTCTCCGACTCCTATTGCAAACCTGTTGTCATCTATAATGTGTTCTCGTCCTGTTAGTGTTGTGTATTTTCTCGGGAAGGTCATGTGGCATAAAACTCTGCTAAATTTAATGTATGCAATGACCCGCTGTGGTGACCAGTTGTGGTAAGGGAGCAGTTAAATATAGCTCACCTGAGCACACCTTACCACATTAGCAGTGTTTTCAGCTGATGTTTACACGTGGGTCCCTTTTTCCTGTAAATAAAACATAGTAATTTAATTTATTCTATAATAATCTATGTGGTTACTGGTTATTTTTCATTCATACAACAGTGTTGTCATAGTGTGACCAGCTGGTAAATTTCAAAGTTACCAAACTGACACTAAATATAACATATTTAGCATTATGTGCATGATTTTCTTTGTAGGGACTTCTCCAACCTCTAAATATGGGTCTCTGTGTAACATCCAAAGACTCCCTGTGCTCTGTCAGATCTACGTGAGGCCTCTGGATCAGAATTGCCTTTTCTTGTTGTCCTGCATTGAAAACTTTCTCACTATACAATATGTTCATTACTCTGAGCAAACACCCATAAATCTGCTTTGAGCTCATAGTTCCTCACAGTTTTAATGGTACTCATATGAGACTATGTCACCAACCCACGTAATGGACTTTTTACTGTTGTCAGATTTGTTAGCGCTCTCTAAATTCACCCTGGGCTCCTTCAATCACTGACCAGTGCGGTTAATGTTAAAGTGACCCCCCATGCCTGCCGCAGAAATGATCTCAGAAGCCTTCAGATGGTCACAGCGGGAAACCGCGAATAACCCGAACTGTGTGCGAAAGTCATTTATTGTGATTGATGCATTCGCTGCACTGATCCTTTAATTCTGTTTCACAGCCCAGTTATTTTTCAAGACCTGACGGAAACACCCCCCCACCCTACCTCAACCACCTGCTTACCCAAAATAAACTCCTCATCCTCACCACCCCCTCATCGCCTTCATTATCCTGCTCATGCGTGTCGATTCACATGTGTTTTAATAAATATATAAAATCGGTACAGTTTTTGAATTACTCCAGTTATTTTTGAATTTGTCAGGAATCCATCCACATCAAAATAAAACATAATAAATAAAAAATGTAATTATGCCATATGGGCTCAAACAAGGCTGAATAAAGTTAAGCACTCAGTAGAGACCGTTCTCATGTTTCCAAACACGTAACATACCGACGATTTGTCACATAGCGTTGTATGTTACGCTGCGGGATGAGAATGTTTAAGGAATACACTTAAATGCATTTCATATGCATTTGTTATACCTGCACAACAACTGTCCACAAAAAACCAGACAGTAAACAAAAGCAGTCTGTGGCTGAAAGTGTGACAGGTGAGCGCAGCTGAGGAAACAACAAGAGGGCAAACAGGAAGTCACCTTCTGTCCTGTCAGCTGAGTGATTTCACTTTGTTTTCAACCATCGATCTTTTCACTCTGAGCTTTTCTGTTCTCCCAGTTTACCGACTCTGAATTGTTTCTTGTTGGACTGCAGATAAAACTACTTATTTACTTCTGATTTTTGTATTTGTGTTTTTTTTCACACTTGACACAAGACATACTGAACTGAAGAAGAGCAAAAGCATCCTGTACTGATACAAGTACAGCATCGTAGGTTTAGTGTACAGTATTTTATGAGAGGAAACCACATTGAACTGTAATTTTTCACCCGCTAGTGTACATAATGTATAAAATTGTCTCTTGTAGATTAACGGTGAACTTTACGTGCAAACACCGGCCTGCAGGGATGAGTCAGCCTCTCACTGCTCTGCTGGCTCGGGATTAACATGCATCCATAGACAAGTCAGTGTGCATGAATTCACTCGCAAACCATCCACCCCGCTGCTGATCCTTACACATAAACATAAATAAATGGCATTAACTCGACTGATGTAACTTCCCACATATATCGCCATAAGAAGCTTAAAAGAAAACATGTCGACCCATTTTAGGGACGTCTGTGATGCTTTACATCACTGGTACTATCATGTTAGCTGGAAATACTTTAAATCACAGCAAAGAGGTTTTCTTTAAAGAGTTCTTCTTTCTTTTGCTGTAAATATCAGTTTCCTCTGCAGCTTCATGACTAACAGTTGTAAAGAGATGAGGAGGAGGAGGAGGAGGAGGAGGGGTGATCGCTGGAAAGATACAAACAGGTCTGAAAAGAAAGGACAAAGGAATAAATGAAAGGTGGGAAAAAAGATGAGCAAACTCTCTGATAGAACTGGAACATCTGCTTGTGATCAACTGGAGGAAGAGCAAACACAGGAAATGTCTACTTTGCACCCATGCTGCTCATTCACAAAAACCACTCATCTGCTAATTTCCACACAAACACCGGAGATGTTTTTAGCTGAAGGTCAGTTCTTTCATTCCTCTTCCTAACAGGCCTCCTGTCCAAATGTTCCCACTAATTATTAGTTCATAAACATCTCAGGACTTGAAATTCACGTTCGCTGACCGTCTCTGGCAGCTGATTTGCTGCCAGCAGAGTTATTAGGATTACAAGTATGGCTTCAGAAGAGCCACCGTTTACAAGCATCCACCAAACCGGGCTCAGTGCTGCTGCATCATGAGCTGGTGTCCTCTGAGGCCTGGAGCTGGGAGCAGGATTCAGGGATCAGTGACTTCAAGGTTTAACTCTGGGTTTCAGTGATGTGCTGCAAACCTACAGTAACCTGTCCTGGAGCATGTTTGTCATGTTTGCTGTGTGCAGGCAGGAGGGTTAGGGTTAGGACCCAGATGCAGGACTCTTTGTTTTGCTGTAACATACCAGAATATTACAAAACAAAACCTAAACTGAAAAACGTGAAACTAAGACGAGGGAACAGGAAACTAGGAGTTACATGGGAAATCACACACACACTGGGTCACTGACCCACAACTGTGACAATGTTGTGCGCTCAATACAAGATCATAAGGCATGAAATGACCACCTGCTGACTGTTGCACCTGATCTCGTTACCGCAGTACGTTGATCATCATCATCATCATCGTCGTGTTTTTATTGTCCCCCTCATTAACTTGCTGTCTCTCGCGTCCCTGTGCATAAACCTAGAAAAAGCGGAGCATCGTGGTCCCCTTACCTTCTTCCTCTCTTCCATCAGTACCGGTTTTACGTTTTTGTTCTGTTTATTTTTATTATTATTATTATTTGTAGGTCAAGTTGGCCGTTCCCGTTTCTTTTTCCGTCTACTTTACCTGAACTTGTTTAATCTGGATCTAAAGGGCCATTGTGTGGCTGGTCCACAGCCTTCTTCCTCTTTTTTTTTTTTTTATAGCCGTGGCTCTCATCCCTTTTTGTTTGTCCTTTGTAAATAACTATATTTCCACAGTTAAAAGCTTGAATGTGAGCATCTCATCTTGGGTTCCTTTGAGCCATACATTTAGAGAGGATAGCACTGACCCTTCAGACCTCAGAGTGGAGAGGACTGAAGTCTCTATATTTTCATTAGCTTTAGCTTCTTATTGCTCTGTAAGCATTAGTATATGATGGCCTATGATAGAAGACACCTATTTGTTAAACATGCCGTTGACTGAGCCTATATATTTATTCTTAAACCTGGGCTGCAGTTGAAAGAATAAAAGCTGCTTTACACACATCTGAACATTAATTTCATGGAATAATGGCTGTAATCCATCAGACCCTCCCAGGCTTTAATGATAGAGCTGTGATACTTATGAGTCTCTTACACAGGCTGTATTTTTATCAGCTTTCCTTCCCACCTGCCTGCTAATTTTTTTTTTTATATAGCAGAAATTTTTCATTGTTACTGCAAAGCACTTAAATCTCAGACATTCTTACAGAGCCGCTCATGCTTTCCCCTGCTCACTCCATTACTTTAATATAGACTGAAAGAAAAACCAGTGTGATTAGTGAAATGCTGCAAACGCCACTGTTGATATTTAAGTGTCTGTGGCTAAACTGAGAATTATAGGTTGACCAAGCTGATGAACACCTTCATGTGACCATGTGGCTATTAAATAACCATTAGATTTATGTACTCTAATCCTTTAAATATTTCAATTAGACTAACAATTAAACTTTCAAAGGTGGAAATTCCTTTACAGACTTTTAGCCTCTCCGGTCTTTAAGAGATGACGTATGAGCCCTGCATGAGGCCAGCACAAACAGCAGCCTATCTGACGAAGATGACTTCTTTGGATCCACGGGGTGAGGAAAGCCAGAAGCAGGGGAGTTGGAGAGGTACCTTTCATGGAGGTGTGGATCTATTGCATAGCTTTCCTCACATCAAGAAGCTGTCAATCAAAATCAATCCGGCTCTTCCTGCATCTGGAGCTTGTGAGGGACTTTTTAGTCAGGCAGGACTCCTGTTCACTGCTAAACAGTTACAGCTTCACAGCAAGAAGCTTGAGAGCAAACTGCTGCTGAAGCTTAACCATCACTTCACTGAGTGAAGAAATGGCACATTTTTGCTAAACATGCAGAAATAGATGCACACCCATACAGTTTATGATGAAGTGAGCCACCGTGTATGTTGAAGATGCCTCGTTCTAACGTTTTCTCTGAGGCTGTATTTGGAGTGTAAGTGAATATAAAGTATACAGCACATCATGTCACTGGAGATGGTTTACACTGTTTTATATATTTATATTATTTACTGTAGGTATTGGTTCAAAATGCTTTATGTTGTGAAAAATTGAAATCTGGAAATTAGAATTTGTTATTGTTTTAAATATATTCTCTTTGAAATTACTAAAATGTGTATATTTATTTATTTTTGTTTATCTGATAGTATTTATTTTTTAAAAAGGTGGAAAGTAGCGAGCTAATTCCCTGCTATGAACTCCATTAATCTCCATAAATTATGTTTTCATGGATGCCTGGATGTTAAAGTTAATTTTGGGACCTGAAGCGGAGTTTGGACCCGGAAACTGATAAATCAGTTACTTGGTATGGAAATAAGACAACACACACACCGCACACCTGTACCACCTCAGGCCCAAGTTTTATCAACCATCGCTTTCTTGGATACAGAGATACTTGTGAGGGAAGGAGCGAGATTATTATATTATATTATTATATTATTATACTGTCACACCACGCCTGGGTAATATTCCCCTTATGGATGAGTGTCTAATAACCACTCTCTCATCGTCAGCTGAGAGATTCGATCGCCCTCATCTTCCTTCTTTTTTCTGGCCCGTCGAACCATTTCTTTAGCACCTGAGCCGGGTTATAACGGCGTTATTGTACAGCCCAAGCCTTTTTTTTTTTCATAATCGTGACAACCGTGGAAACGCTTTTGAAAAACGTGCCTTTTCTTGCTTCTTTCTCTGAGATGATTGTTTCAGTTTCTTCAGCTGTAAAATTGTCTTGAATGTCTTTTACTCGCCTTGTTCTCTGACGTGCTTTCGCCACTTCACCTGGAGGTTAGCTTGCATGTGTCCTAAATCTGGTGGTGATTTTTCGTACAAACTCCTTTTTTTTTTTTTCAGATCAGAATCAGAGTGCAGATATTAACGAGCGCTAATGTTCTTACAGTAACTAAGGCGTAAGTAATGTTATATAACATAATCAGTTTTTGCTGCATTGTTTGTCACTTTATTAATCATTTTCTTTTTTGCATCTCAGGCTGATTCTCCTTTCTTCCTTTCCTCACAACAGTCCTCGTTAGTCCTCGTGATGATATGTACAAATTTACATGTTGTTTTTGTTTGTTTGTTTTTGTTGTTGTTGGAATCAGTAGTAAACACGCCATCTTTACAGTTTTTTACTCCACTATTCGTCTGTCTTTGTGTTATTTTCTGTCATCGTTTGTCATTGAACCAGTGGCATGAGAGTCCAGTGAAGCCTACAAATATGCTGGATGACCTGAGCAAGGTGACAGCACGGCTGTTTGAGGATGATGTGTTTACTGACATGGGCCACGGGTCAGCAGCCACTCTAAAGAGGGATGGCACCGCAACACAGGCCAAAATCCACTGACTTTTATGGAAGCAAAGGCTGGAAGAAAAACCTGCTCTGGGAAGAAGAGACTGGAAAGTCAGACAGTATCATTTTTTTAGTCCCAGTGCAGCTATTTTAAGTCAACTCATGCCATGTTTGGCCCATAAACTGTGTCAATATTTCTATCCAGACAAAAATGTCTCATTTCTGCATCCTGATAAATATTTCTCCCCCTGCTAAAATTAATTATTTAGACTTCAAACATTTTAGATAAATGACAATGTCTGAAACCATAAGCCTGAATATGAAGGTTTTCACTTTATTTACTCTATTTACACTTGACAGAACAGCATGTAAAATAATGGCATCAGTGTAACAAGTGGGACGGGAAAAAACATACAAGAGTATCAAAAGGCTAATGCATGCTTCTTCAGCCAGACTATACGAACAAATTTCAGCTTCCTTTTATCCTTACAGTGTTTACTTAGTGATAATGTGTTTTACATGCTGAAAGCTAAACCTGTTGGTAGGACCTGGTCACCTGTGACGGCATTAAATTGGAATTATATGACCGATATATGTTTTCCGGCACCAAGCCCAGACATGGTTCACGCCTACTGGCTGAAGAAGCTGCCTGCACTCCATGAGCGTCTGGCAGCACAAATGAACCAGCTGCTAGTCGACGAGAGACACGTTGAATGACTAACCGAAGGCCGGACGGTCTCATCCAACTACCGGCCAATAACCTGCCTCAGTACCACATGGAAGCTCCTGTCAGGCATCATAGCGACTAAGATGAACATGCACATGGTTCAATACATGAGCGGGGCACAGAAAGTAATTGGCAAGAATACCAGAGGCGCAACCTGTGCACTGCCTGGATTGATTACAAGAAGGCCTATGACCTGATGCCCCACAACTGGATCCTGGAATGCCTAGACCTATACAAGATCAACAGGACCCTAAGTAGAACTCAATGGGGATGTGGCGTACAACACTAGAGGCCAACTGCAAGCCCATAGCACAAGTCACCATCAAGTGCGGGATCTACCAAGGAGATGTTCTGTCTCCTCTGCTGTTCTGCATAGGCCTGAAGCCCCTCAGTGAGATCATTGACAAGACTGGCTACGGATACCGACTACGGAATGGAGCATATGTCAGCCACCTCCCGTACATGGATGACATCAAGCTGCATGCCAAGAGTGAACGAGGCATCGATTCACTGATCCACACCACCAGGATATACAGCAATGACATCGGAATGTCATTCGGACTGGAGAAGTGTAGTTGGATGATAACAAAGAGAGGGAGGGTAGTCAGAACTGAGGGGATCGAACTACCAGAAGGCAACATTGCAGACATAGAGGACAGCTACAAGTACCTGGCAATCCCACAGACAAATGGGAACCATGAAGAGGCCGCTAGGAAAGCTGCAACCACCAAGTACCTGCAGAGGGTAAGGCAAGTCCTGAGGAGTCAGCTGAACGGCAAGAACAAGATCCGGGCTATAAACACCTACGCCCTGCCCGTGGTCAGGTACCCTGCTGGGGTGAGAAGCTGGCCAAAGGACGAGATAGAAGCCACTGACATCAAGACGAGGAAGCTCCTGACCATGCATGGAGGGTTTCACCCCAAGTCCAGCACCCTGAGGC
>VOQK01015546.1:3254-18269 GCA_015052645.1 Benitochromis conjunctus
GGGGGGGGGCTACAAGCGATGAGGCAGGCTTGTGCGTTGTGTGTGAGAGTTGGGGGAAGGGGTGCTAGACGGCAGTCACTGGGCACAGAGCCAGGAATGCCATCGCTGCAAGCCAAACAAGAGCACGGCGAGCACTCGGGAGAAGGCTTGCTAACAACCGCAGCAGCAGCAGCCACAGCTATGGCAGCGCGTGTAGCGCCCTCTGCTCGCCTGCACGTCAGGGCAACGCAGCTTTTCAAGCCTGCTGATCAGTCGCCGCACTTACAGGTTGTCAAATGCAAAAACCTCAAGCGCATCGGAAAGAAAAGAGAAAGAAAACGAGCAACTTTGTCAGTACTGCGCTCAGATTGTGTGAAGGTTTAAAATCTGCTGGGTAAGCACTAACAAAGTCTTTGTGCTCTGCAAAGAGGATTGCACTTTGTAAACTACTTGAAGCTATTCTCAGTGTGGCCACGTTAATGCTTTCTGACCGGGACTAATGACGGGGAAAAGAGAAACTTGTGCTGCACTCCTGGTGCTATGTACAGACCCTAAAATAACTTGTATGGACACACTCCAAAAGCACACAGTGTCAGCTGTGTGCGCCAAAAGTAAAGGGAACACACTCACAGGGCTAGGGTGCCTGTTGACGACCCCCCCACCCCAGCCCACCCCCCACAGATCAAAGAAAATCCTCAACAAATGCTTTACTTAAAATGCTATCACACAGCTCTGTCACCCATTTCCACATTTGTATTCATAAATCTAAAAAAGGAATTTATTTTTATTTATATTTATATACATACATATATATATATATATATATATATATGAATATATGAAACCCTAACAAGCTGTGTGCAGTAGTAGTATGAGCGCAAGACAGCTCAAACAGCTCCAAGCTACATTAACACTGATTGTTGCAGATTTTTATTTCTGAAAGGGACAATTAGGAAAACACTTTCATGCAGTATTTGTTCAGAAAAAAAGCTACTAGTCCAAAAGAAAACGAAGGAACAGAACCAAGATTTGATAATATTTTCCTCTGGGATACATTTCTTAAGAAATTCTTGAACTCAAGCAAACCAAATGTGTGTTTTTTTTAAAGGGGATAAAATTACAAACAAAAACAAAAAAAATCTTGCAAGACAACAGTGTTTTTTGTGTGAAATCAATTAACTGCCTTCATAAGAAATCAAGCTCATCATTTCCACTGAAGACTCCAAGCGAGCATCTGATCGCTGACACAGAAAACACGCCGCCAAACCAAATGACATAATCTGGCAAAAGCAACCCCTCATCCCTCCAGTCCAGCTCTAAGCAAAACAACTCATGGAGACTTTTGAACTGAAAGTGAGGCTGTGACCTAAGCTGTATAGTAGTCACAGCATTTAGTAGCCTGTTTTTGTTATCAAGCCCCCCTTTGGCACCTCTCTATGAATACACACTGCCTCTTTCAGGAGGACTGGGTGCTGACCGGGGGCCCCAAACCTGGCAGGGACAGAAAAGACCTCCAGCCCGCTTCTCTTAACCCTTTGCCAGGCCCAAACACGCACTCGCACAAATTAAGGACTCCAACACATTAGTAAAACAAGTGGGCCTCAAAGCTTGCATCAGTCTGCCCTCTACATGCATCAGGGTACTGGCATCCCCAGCCTCAGCCACAAACCCTGTCTTCTAATGGGGAGTGTGTGTGTCCCTGCAGGATGTCAAGCTGCAGGAAAGAGCCAGCTGCAGATAACTGCTACATCTTAAGGGTTACACGGGTCTCTAATGGGAAACAAAGAACTGAGAAGAGATTTCCAACACATATACTGTATAAATTATTGAGCAGTCTGGCAGCAATTTCAACCACAACCCCAGGGTTATAATCAAAGCAGTGAAAGGGAGAGAGTTTTTGCATCTAAAAGTAGGCAGAAAGTGAGGACCAGCAGTTACCAAAATATTAAAAAAAGCTGAGCGCATGAGACGCAAGCAGCAGTCCTAGTAAATGAAACTGAGAGAGCGGCCGTATGAGGGCATGAGTACAGTAGGTAAAACCCTGCTGGCTAATGCGTTTAAACCCAGTCAGGTGATGCATGGTAGATTCAGCCAGCTCTCTGTGCAGCACCGAGCGTATTTCGGCTGTAATGCCCGTGTCAACTCTCCTGCACGGCAGCGCAACAACAAGCGTCCCACCAATGTCTGCCAAGCTGTTACACATACGACAGCTCGACAGGCGACAACACAGGGCGCCCTTGAATCACCGCAGCTGTGCAGCCACGACGCTTAAAAGACGAGCTAGCTTAAGTTAGGAACATGCTACGAAGAAAACCTCCGTGCTAACCTCAGCGACCGCGCTAGAAGTTAAAATAAGCTCCAGTGTGCACTCGACAAATGCGATGTATATATATATTTTTTTTAAAGGGAAAAAAAGCAGCACTCGCGGCGAAGACAGCACTGATGTCAAAGTGGGCTGAGCTGAAAATATTTTGACTCCCAGCTGCCATGTTTGCTATCGAAACTCGCCACATTTCCCCCCCCCCAACAAGAAACAAAAATACGACAAGGCGCATATCCGTCGCGGTAAACCTCACGGAGTCGGTGATAAATCCTACCGTGAAGCGTTCAGTCGGTTCTCAGCAGCGGCAGAGCCTCTGCAGCCATTTTGTAGTAACTGACCGGAGCAGGAGCTCGAGACGGTTGAATCGGTGGTAACGGGGGAAGGGGGGCGGAGCTCCACCTTGCCATGTGACCTTCAACAACAAAACAAACTGGTCCCACTTCACATCGCTCCGCCCAGGCGTTTCCATGACAACTGCAGCTCCTCCATCATTCCCCTCTCCTCTCCGTGCCGCTAATACGCTTCAGCTCGCAGCCGTCCGTGGACTCGCGTCCCTCCACTGCCCCCTTCCCCTTTTCCTCACGTATACGGTGTAGATTCAACGAAGAAAGTAAGCACGTATAAAAGTCAACAAGCTCCGTGTAAAACGTGAACTGTTTGGGGAGATAATAAGAAATATAACAGCGTTTCAGCAGCGCTGGCACCTGCGCTGTGTTTTAACGCCAACAGAGGGCACAGTTTGTTTTACAAACCAGATAGCCTCGTCATAGTCATAATATACATCCTCACTGTGAAGCAGTTAGGGTTTTATTTTACTTTTTTAACCTTTCTGCTGTATGTAAAGCCAGTGTAGCAGCGAAACGTAACAAACAGCCTGTCTCTGAACATGAAGTACAGGATATAGGAATGAATATGTCCAGTTTAAGCAACCACATAGAGAAACACTGTGCATCACAGAATTTATCTATAATTACTAATTACTTTTAAGATTTAAGCTTGTAATGGGTTTGTGCAAAATCTCTTTATAAATTATGTTTTTAAAAAAGTGCATTTTAAGTTTTTTTTTATTTTTTGTTAGTAAGTTTCCAGAAAAGATGGTTGTATTTATCAGGGGTCATAAGAAGGTCATAAGAATAGTTAAAATAACATTGTTATAGAGGCATGCATCTCTGTCTGAATAAACATGTGCACCAAATGCAGTCGTGCATTCCTTTCCTATGGTAGCTTTTCCCCACTGGAAAAAAAAAAGGCATCCATTACTCGAAATTTTGACTTGCTATCTCAAAATTTCAAGATAGTAACTTGAACTTTTAAGTAATTTTTTTCAATTTTAGGTTATTTTCTCAAAAGTTCGAATCAGTAAGTTGAAATGTTGAGATTTCAAACTCGAAATTTTGACTTATGGATGGCACTTAATTTGTTTTGGGTTTTATTTTTGGTGTTTGGGAATCAAGCTTCCATATTTACTGTCCTAAATGCTTAGGTCTTAGTCTTATCTCAGTTAGGTAAAATCTTTTTATCACACTTAATATAATAACTTTGGTACTTACAACCTGTTATGATGAGAAAATTTACCTGCAAAAAATGTATTTATATAAAGCATTGCAAGACACTCAGCGAGATAAACAGCATGTTGTAAATGGAGGTTTTAATCTGTGCAGGCAGACTGACCATTTTTAGGAAATAATTATAAGAATGAATAATAATAATTCTTTCTAGTCAATACTGATTGATGCAGTTAAAATAAAATGATGCAACTACAATGTGCAGTTACATCAGATGCTTTTATTTACTTTATTTCTAAAAATACAACATGATTTGCTTTCCTCTTTAGAATAAATTCAGCAGGCCTCACTTAACATGTGCATTTCATTAAAATAAATAAAACATTTCTGGTGTATTTTTGCTACATGAAAATGTCAAAATATACAGTACGGCTTTGATTAGATATATTGTTGTAATGCGTAAAGTAGGAGACCTCGGAAAGTTTATTATACACATTATATCTGAGGTGAATGACAGTGATGGTTGATCATAAAAATGCACCAGAATTTAGATCTAGCATGTTTGTGTTGCCAAATTTGAATGTTTTTCTAATACACAGCCAGGATTTTGGTCATTTAGTCTGAGAAAGTCCCCGTGCGTGTGACTCAAAGGAAATCTTATGTTTTCCATCAAACTGAAGAGAAACAAATATGACTGGAGTGCCTTCTGAGTCAATTTGTCTCCACTCAGTGAGTCAGTTCTGGGCCTGAATAAATGCCCTCCTATCTCACTTGCAGCCACAAAAGACCACTCCGCTTGAGTATCGGTGGCATCTGAAAAGAGTCTGAAAACATCAATGGAGAACGCCCACATGAACTAACCATAATTCTGACTACAAAGCAGGTTGATCGCCACCGTGTGCTCACAATTACAGCACCATCTGTACTTGCTGTCAGAGCCATATAGATTACGGTGTCACCCACATCTGGATAATCGCAGAAAAATGCATTACAGTGACGGTGGCAAAACACAATTAGTCAGTCTACAAGATGATGGAGTGCAAGGGGAGTATGTGGAGAGGGAGACACTAATCACACGCCATGGTGATGAATCTTCTGTGTGTCATGGCGGAAGATAATAATCCATCGCCTGAATCCTTTTCCGAGTTTGTGCGCGGTGTGTGTGGGAGCATGCATGCATGTGCAAGAGGGGAGATCTCCTTGAACAGCTGCCACACAAAAAAAAGTTTATACTCCCTGTGGGAAGATATTCTCACCAATTATTATATTTAAAAATGACTGAACGATTCCTCTAACAATATACTGTGATCCTGTTTTGATGCCATGCTTGTTCCTCGTACTACTTCCTGCAGTTTCAGCACAGTGCCATGAAGTCGACATCTGCGATTTGTTATGAAAATGTCTTAACCACTAAAGTATTGTAGATCATACATTCATGCAATCACTTTAGTTGCTTACTAAACCAATGGAAATTAAGATGGCGATCGTAAACACGATGGCTACTAAAAGTGAGCATGTCATCATTGCCTTTTTGAACATGTTAGCTTAAAGTAGCATCTAAGCAGAGTTGCATAACTGCTAGCACGACTGCAGAATCAGCAGAAGTGCTACTAATTAATCAGGAATGCTCAGAAAAAGGCAAAAACCTTGAGGATAGCTCAGGGCAGTGGTTCCGAAACTGTGCATGGATGAAGGTTATGAAAAATAAGAAGTGAAAATACTTTGGTGCACCTTTGAGCAAAATTTATGCTGGATGCTTTATTAATTGGTAATAATTGCTAAAAAGTTATGGGAAGTTGGGGGTAAGCTTTGTTTCAGCATCTCCAGTGAGGCACGCCGCAACAAGTTTGAGAGTCAGGGAATCGCAAAGGAATTGTACTTTTATCTTTGCAAATCATCTGCATTATAACATACTAAGTGCTTTAATGAGCTGTAGCGCTGTTTGGTCTGTTTGTGCTGGAGGCAAACTGATATACTTCATCAGACTGAGAAACTAGGATGAAGCATAGTAATTAGCCTATTACGTCAGTCTGCACTTTACAAATGTCATTTTAGTCTATTGTTATGTGATTGCCAGACAACTGAATGCCTTCATAATATATCATATATATCGAAATATTTACATTTTGTAGATATTTACATTTTTTTTTTAGAAGATTGGCTTTTTTTTTGTTTGTTTGTTAAGTCACTTTTTTCTGACATTTGAATACTTCGAGCATGAACCAGTATAAACCTGGCATATCTCAGCGTGGCATGCAGTGTGCCCTTAAAAAATCAGAGTAAACTGGACAAGCAAAGGAAAAAAGGAGTGACAGATCGATAAAACTCTATATTAGATAAAGAGCATCCTTAAGAAATACAACAAATTTGAACGTTTTGGTTCAAACTGTTGTCAGTATCTGTCGTCAGGAGGTCAGGATCGAGGTTTAACAGTGTGTATATACAGCCATCTATAAAACACAGCGGAGGCTCTACCATGGTTGGGGGCTGTATTTAACCCGGTGGTATTGAGTATCTTGTCAAAACTGATGGAATAATGAATGCAGAAAAGCACAATGATGTCGTGATCCATCATGCAATAACACCCGGAGAGCATCTGATTGGCAGACAATGGACGATGACCCCGAACACACTGCCAATGCAGTAAAATCATACCTGGATAGAAACACACAGTCCTGCATTATGAACTCAGCGTTTTAGTTCTGTTTATCATTGCCTGTTTGCAGCTTAGCTTGTTTTTGTCATGTCATTTTGAGTTTTGTATTCTGTCTCAAATCTTCTATTTTGTTTTCCATGATTTCACTCTCAGTTTAAGATGATCATTATTGTTAACTCCCTGAATATTAGTTTTCCTGCTCACCTGCTGCTGTCAAATCTCCTTATCTGTGTTAGAGGTTCATTCGTTTTTGATACTTCCTGTTTTACTTTGGTATCGTCTGTCTCTTGTGTCTTGTTTCCAGTTTTGTGTCCCCTGTCTTGCCAGCTTGGATTACTTTCAGCTGTGTCTTGTTTCCCTGGTGTTTCCCATATCCTCGATTACCTCATGTAACCATTTAAAGCCTCAGTTCCCCACAGCCCTTTAACACACTGTACTGTTGTGTATTTCCTCGTGTATTTCCCCTGCTGTTTGTTACTTTGGATTCTTGGATTTGTTTTCAGACTTCTCATTGTTGCAGTTTGCATTTGGGTCCATGCCCACACCTAGCCATAACAAAACAGAGTTTGTACAATGATTTTCAAGTTCATTGTACAAACTCTGTTTTTGCCTAATATAATGTCTTTCTGTTTATTTTTGCACATTTCCTATTTCCCTAGTAAAAATATTTTTGCACAATACTATATGTGCTGTTTTGCAATTAGAAGAATAAAAAGAAAAGAAAAACAACAAATGCATCTCAGTATGTTGTGATCCATACAAGAGAATCTGACCTTGCTGTCTCTGCATTAACAGCACTGATCAATACACACAGACAGGCAGTGTGTATGTGAGAAATTCAATTATCACCTCGGCCAGCTGAGATGGCCTGTCTGGGTGAGACTGAAGTTCAGTGGTTAGACTGTTACCAGCCTGCCCCTGTGGGAAAGGCAGAGGGGTCAATCAAGGTGTCATTTTAAACTATAGGAAGAAGCGGGACTTTGAGACCTCCAGGGAGCAGGGGTTAGAGGCTTTACTTGAATTAAAAACACAACCTAATATGTAGTCACATACAGATGGGTCGGTGTGCTGTCGTAAAAGCCTTATGCATGTATTTGCATGTTAGCACAGTAACTTCTAAACAATCTGCACATTTCGTGCACAACAATATTACACGTTTTCTTCACGACTGTGTAAGATAGCCATTTGTTTTCTCTGTTTATATTTTGTGCGTCTCCCCAGTGCTTTCTGCAGTCCAATAAAGGAGAATTAGATGACTCTAATGAAGGGATATTTTCTCAGAATTTATTTTGTACATTACCATTAGAAACACACCACAAACACAGCTTGGACCAAAGCATGTTCAGACAAGCATGGCAAATCAGTTTGTTGACAGAATGAAGGTCTCTCTTTAAGCGTGGCTGTCGTTTTAACACTTCTGTCACTGACGCTTGTGTCCCAAATAAGAAAAGGCTGCGATTAATTTATGGGATGCATCTCTATACTGCATTTCATAGACTGTAATTGAACGAGAGACAAGTAATTGTGCTTTGCAGCTAATCAGATGTGCGCTGTGTGGGTGGGCATTAACCCCCCATACAGACTGTATTCCTTTTGCAGCTCGGCGTTAATCAGATTTATGGTGTGCGTAAACATAATTGTGTGTCTTTATGGATTCAAATGATTCAGCTGAACAATTAATCTCTGGTAAACATTAATTTGCTTTCTCAGTGCTGTTTGTCTTTGCTGTCTTTCTCCTTACCCCCCCAACATGGCAGTTTCTGCATTACTCGAGCCCACGAATATGGCACGCAGGCTCTCTCTCGCACAGGGGAGAGACAGAGGGGGAGGAGGAGATGGCACAGCGATATGCTATGAAAGCTTGTCAGTTCGTCATCCTTCAAAGTCAGCGCGTCCCATTGCTGCCTTCACCTGCCAAGGTCACTCTGCTGCTGTTTCAGGTGGTGGTGGTGGGGGTGGAGAGACTCACAAAGACCATTACCCCATCAACAAAGCTATGATTACTTCTATTTTCATTTGAGATGAGATTAAAGTCCTCGAGAGGTGGGGGTATCAATCTGTTTTAACTTAATGAGTCTTCTTTAGTGAGCTAACAGACACTCGGGCCAACAGTGGCCACGGCCGATATCTGTCCGCCACTCATGATTGTACGTTCAGAAAAGACACACTACAGGCTTAGAGAGGGAGGAAGGAGAAGGGAAGGGACAACCTGTCTTAGACCAAGACCAAAAATGTGTTTTTAAAGCTGCCATATCGTAAACTAGCTTCCAATTAACAAAAGTATTACACGAAACAATGATGTAAACACATTATGCATTACTCCAGCTACTGCTTTATTACTACTGGGACCACGAAAGTGTTTAGTTTGGTGGATTAATACTATACACACATGCACGCATCATCTCCTCTTCTCCCCGCAGCATCCACGCGTCAGAGTGATGAATGTCTCCTTCCTGCGAGTGACCTCCAAGGTCAGGAGTAGCGGTGGGGGGAAAAAAATGTGGCCCATTTCCCTCCCGGCAGCAACAGCAAGGTAACAGCTCAGGCATAATTCACCATCGCTTGGCCGCTGCTCTAATCGCAAATGTAATCAAACTGGCTGGGACTCTGCAGGCTCTGCTGAGCTAGGCTGGACTGCGCCCGGGTGGGGTGGGCTGAGCTGAAAAAAACAGAGAGGGATGTTTTTGAAGCTGGAGCACGCTCTCTGTAGTCTTCTGATGGAACAAAGAGTATGCATGGCGGTGTAAGGTGCACACAGAGGGGTAACACCTGTCCCATTATCGACGCAGGCAGCACACTGATCGATCACGAGCAGCAGGAACATATTAGAGCACTGCAAAGCGAAACACATGGCTCGTGCCTCACTTGTGCCACCTCTGCCTGTAAATGAAACACAAGCATGCCATTGTGCACAGAAGCCAGCGATAGTGGCCTAATGAATACAGGCAGCTTTGCAGTCGGTAGCATCTCCTCACTGGAGATATATTATCTAGGCCACAGCATCAATCTTCCTGTCAGCAGCCGCTGCAGCCGCTATCTGTGCCTCGCCATCATAAACACATATATTATTCATGAATTAGCATTATTGTCCACTTAATTATTCATCAGGTCTTAATTATCCAGCAGATAATCTATTCCAGGTCGTGGGAAATTAGATAAGGAAAGATAACGTTGTTGCTAGGCTCTAACCATCTTTAGTGTGAGCGTGGAGAGCTTTCCACTCGAGTGGTTTTTATGATGGGTGCATTAAAGGAGTTTTGGGAGCATTATTGGTAAAACGGGGGGATAAAGCAGGAGAGACAAAAAGCTGAAATAGTCTGAGATGTATTTAGATTGATGGGGCAATAAGAAGTAGTTTTTTTAAAAGGATGATCTATTGCAATTAGCACCCCGAGGAGTGCGTGATAATGAGACCATTAATTTCAAAGATCTCCTGTCACTTATTGTAGAGACTATAAACAGAGTGTACAAAGGGAGGCTAAAAATTTTACCTCTCTTTGTACTGCTGTAATCAAAACCTCATCGGTTCTTCGTGTACTTCCCCTTTCGAAGTCAACGCTACTGTCCACCAGCTCTGGCCATGTTCTCACTCCTGTCACCTCATCTCCCCTCCTCCTGCAGACGCCTACCTTACCCTCTCTTTAGCTCCTTGTTTTCTAGTCCAAGCACACACACGCACACACACACACACACACGCACACACACACACACCACAGAGGACGATGAATCATTCATAGGAGCACATAATGCCCTCAGCCCTCTCGCCAGAGACAGAGAGCGAGGGGAGGGCAGACAGAAAGACAGTGAGAGAAGAGGATTATGAGAGTGGAGCTGGAAATGAAATGGGTTAAGATGTAAGACAATACAGTGTGCGATAGATTAAGCAGATGTATTAGATTAAAAGCATGTTATTGGGAAGGCGGTTAAGACATTTGACAATTTAATAAGCTCTTACTGACTGATATGGATGATTTTCATCAGGGTATATAAGACAGATTTTCTTTCATGTATTTTTAATCATATCTGGACTAAAGCACTTTTCCTTTTGTACTTAATTGACATGTCTGTCTGCTTATATACCTACAGCGTTCATGAACAGAGTAGGTAAGAAGTCGTTTGATCACAGAGATGCAGGACTTTGTAAGTCAAAGCAGGACCACATAGAAGAAAGACAGTAAAACCAAAAAAGATGTGCAGGGGAATAATTATGTTATCCTCGACTGAAAATGTGTTCACTTACAAAGAACTGAACAGTCTCTAATCTTTATAGTAGTTTCGTTCCAATGAAGAGACAGAATAACAACCAAAATTCTAGAAAAAAAAGTGCATTACATAAAGTATTAAATTGATTTGCATGCCATTGAGTGGAATAGCTATTTGATCTCCAAGCAAAACATGACTTGCGGGAAGACGTTTTTTGTAGTTGGTCACCAGGCTTGCACATCTCAGGAGGGATTTTGGCCCACTCCTCTTTACATAAACTAAATTCTTGAGGTTTCTTGGCTGCTGTTTGGCAACTTGAAACTTCAGTTTCCTCCGCTGGACGCTGGCTAAACCCCTCCATGACCTTACTGTGCTTCTTCTTTAGCCACTCCTTTGTTGTGTTGACGGTTTCTTTTGGATCACTGCAATGGTGAAATATCTATTTACAACCCATCTTCAGTGTTCTGGTTAAGGGAAGGAGGTCACCGAGGAAGGAACTACTAATTAGTCAAACATGCTGAGTCAGCTGTTTTCATATGAAACATATAAATAAATCATTTTTGTTCAAGGCATTTAGAAATTGTTCAGAACCCCTCGCTTAAAACAAAGATAAAACACTTTATTTACTGTATTTTATTTTAAAAAAAAATCACCTAATGTTCAAAACCAGGAAGGTATTTTTAAAAGCTCATATTAATCAAATATATTAATTAACTGTAGTTTTAAAGTCATAGAAGCATTCTTCTTCATCTGTAGCTTGAGTGGTATTTATATCTAGCAAGGTATGTTTGATATGAGGTCCATGAGTTGACATTGTATGTCTCTGTTTATCCATGACTCATATACACTGTTTTAATAAGTAAGTACTGTGTAAAAGTTTTGAGCCACATCTTATTTCTTTGTATTTTTCTGGGAAAATGAGAAAAAGGTGCAGCGATTTATTGAAACATCTGCAAACATACTTGGAAATATATAAGGCAATAAAAGAGTTTGTATGATTCTCACAGTCACAGTGTGAGCTCTCTTAGGTGAGCCGATCCCACACAGCTTCAATAATGTTGAGGTCCGGGCTCTGGGGAGGCCAATCCACTGTGTATTTTTCTGTCCAGATAGACTTTTACTGCACTGACAGTGTGTTTGGGATCACTGTCATGCTAAAAAGTGAAGCCATTGCCAATCAAATGCTTTCCAGATGGTGTTGCATAGTGGATCAAAATCTGATGGTACTTTTCTGCATTCATAATTCAACCAATTTTGACCTGATCCCCAACACAACTGAAATCCAGGTCCCAAACCAAATCCTCAAACCAGATTTTCAGTCCATTTCTTGTGTAATTTGGCATACCTCAGTTTTTTTCTCCCTGTTTCTTTTCCTTAAGAATGGCTTCTTGACAACCACACTTCCACTGAGACCATTTCTGATGAGGCTTCAGTGAACAGCAGATGAATCATCTGAAGGGCCAGTTGCATCTTTCAGATCCTGTGACAGGTCTGAATTTTTCCTATTTCATAGGGACCTAACTTTAAAATACTATTCATGTGCTGTAAATACTTTTTAATCTCGCCATTTCATCTTTTGTCTGCCATTTGTCCACTTTCTTCGAACATTATAAGGAAACACTGCACAGCTTACTGAGATATGTCAAGTTTTCAGCTAATAGCTCTTTGGGAATCCCCGTGTCGGTGCAAAAGTTTTATGTTTCTGAAAAAGGCCAAAATCTGCTGGCTATAAGCCTTATAAACCCGTAACTCTGGTCAGCAAGTCTCTCAATCACACATGAATCACTAGTAATGCATTCATTGTTCCCTGCGGCTGCGTGGTGCAAGAGGGGAGTGAAACAACACACAAGTATGTAATGACAGAATGACCACAGACACATACATGCTCACAGGGAGGTCTTTGTTTTGTTTTCAGGGGAACTCTGATAATATCAGCAGCAGTTGGAAACTCGAGCCAGACATTGAGGATTGAATAAAAGATTTCTTTAAGTCACCCTTCTTTCATCAGCTCTGTTCGGATTTTCCACTTCTCTGCTATGAAAACCAGGAGATCTAAAAAAATGAATCCAACAGAAAAGTGCCAAAAACTGCTGTTCCTTAAGTGGCCACTTGAGGCTGATTACAAAAGGGAGTCACTCCCGATAGACTCTTGCCTTAAAATGTGCACTTTTGGTGCAGACATAATCATGCTTGCAACCTATAGTACACTTCCATAGCTAATTTTCCTTTTTGTAATTTTTGTTCGGTTATCATTTAGTTTGTAATGAGGGTTTAAAGTTATGCAGTTTATGAGACAGGCTTGATTTGAGAGAAAGGTAAATACAGTTTCTCCTCTACACCTCACCCCACCTCCCTTATCTTTATCTAATAAACAGTGAAAAATGAAATAGCATTAATGCGTTATCGATTCAGCAGCTGCTGAATTGTTTGATAGGAAAGAAAGATATCATTACAAATCACTGAATATGCACACATGAAAGCACAAAATGATGTAAATTGTAAAAATGAAAACAACACTATATGAGGCATGTCAGTTATCTCTGTACAAAACACTCAATTATGGCTGTGCCACAGCGGGAAAACAAAAACGTTTCCTCATACGAGGCAATCGTACTGCATGACACTGGCTGCTAGGGAAACCCAGTAGCTTGTGTGGTAGGCACGACCTGATGAGTGCTGGAAAGTACCAGAGAGTTACAAGGGTAGAGCACAAGTATGTGGCATTGATGGCAGTGACAAATAGTTCTTCTTTTGGAGCGCCCTGAAGCCATTTCAGTCACGGGTTTTTGCATGTCGTCCTTTATATTCCCACTGATACAAAATGTAACAGCTTTTTTTGTTTAGTTTTTTATGGTTGCTCATCGTGTTGCTGCAGAGAAATGTGTGTCCTGTTAAATCAATCGCTCATGGAGAGCGGCCGAAAAGTGAAACCCACAGTAACAAATTACGCCATTAAGCCACAGAAGGCCACAAGATGACAAACCTCGCAGATATCAGAAGGAACAGGCGCTGTTCTGCTGTTCCATTATCCTCTCACCCCTCCAACCTATACAGGAGCTTATTTTTCCATCTCAAGGAGCCGGAGCGTTTCTCTGATAATGATCTGAGCTCGACCCTTCCTCTCCTGCTTTCCCCTCTCTCACGTGCAAATGCCTTTGATGTCTTCATTGGAAGTCTGGGGGTACCGCGTGTGTGTTTTGTATGTGCGCATCAGTGCCACTGTTATCTTGGCAGTACCTCTTCAGCTCCTAATTGCCGCGCTAAAACAGGGGCCGTGGGGGACAGACGCTCTAAACTCTCACCCCATCTTCACTCTTACTAATAGAAGTGGGAAAGAAAAAGAGACACAGAGAGGCGGAAACACTGAAGTAAGGAGGGAGAATGAAGGTACTGATGCAAGGTGCAGGAGGAAAAATACCGAGCCTCATATGGAAAAATCCAAGAGAAGAAAAATGTGAGAGGACAGAGAAGAAGACTGATATTGAAATATGCACAAAAAAGAAAATCTGTGAGACATGTAAGTGATGGAAGTAATTATTGCCCCAATGCTTTTACGATGATTAACGTCATCATAAAAGCGCGCGCATGCCATCAATTTAAACACACGTTTTCATATCAGCCTGGGGGAAAATTTTAAATCTGCTCGACTAGTTATCTGGGTATGCTACGTAAGTGGTATCATCACATAAACAGGATAAAAGAGAAGTCACCTGAAGGATGACTTTTACTCCAAGCAAAAGAGGTTAATCTTCATACCAGGAATAAACTGACTGTACACTTAAAGACGCTTCTTTGCAACAAGCCATACAGCTATAACAATATTTGGTGGATTAGCACTGCTGGAAATCCGAGTAAAGTGGATGTGTCCAGCTGTTGAAACTAGTGTTATAATAAGTGGCTTACAAACAGAGGACTAAATAGGTTTTAGGTTTTATTAAAGTGTCTGAGTAGTCACCTCATTAAACAGGCAGTAAAATTATATATAAAAAAAAAAATCCCCTGTGCTCTTTTGTAGGCTTTTTCGAAGCAGGCAGCTGGCTAGACGCCTTGGCCCAAGGGGAGCCGCTAACTCACTCAGCTAAGGCCCCCACTGCTGGTTGCCATAGAAATAACGGGAAGAAAATACAGAACCTGCCAAATGGAAACTGTCAATTACTGTAGATATGTAGATACAGGCCGGGAGTGTGGGGTAGACGTCTTCTGAGCACAGCATACATTCCTATCTGTCTCTATCCACTGTCTCTCTCTTTCTCTCTCTCTCACACACACACACACACACACACACACGCACGCACACACACACACACACACACACACACACACACACAGACTGTGGATTAAAACGTGCC
>VOQK01015547.1:8728-23165 GCA_015052645.1 Benitochromis conjunctus
CTCCTGTCTTTTTAACACTGCAGCAGTCGTAAGCATTAGAACACAGAACACACCAAGAATACATATGCAGTCAATAAATTCAATCTTTATATATGTGCAGCCTTCACATTAGAAATAAACAGCAGCACAGAGTGCGATCAGCATTAGAATAATTAACTTGAATGAAAAAGTTTACTTTAATAAGCTCAAATTAATTAATTAGCGCTAAATTAATATTTTGTTTTGTTTGCAACAGTGTTGCAATTAACTGTTATATTTTTTTTGTTCTGTATAGATTTTTTTTTATCACCACCACCTCTCAGATCAGAGGAGGTGGCACTCATAGGGATTATTTTGTGCCAAAAAAGTAATACGGCGCATAAAACACTTTTTCTGTGAGCGTGCCAGAGCCTGAAGCAGAAAGTCTGGCTTAACAGAGAAAATTGATAACCGTCGTGTACCTGTTGTCGAGCCAGAAATGCAAAAGAATCCATGTTGAATTTCCTTCCTATTATACCCTTCTGGCTGTTATTACAAGATATTAGGGTGCGATTACAGAAATGTTGTTGGTTTGATTTAAATATTTTAACAAAGATTAACAAAACTGTTATCTTATGATTTAGTAAATGTAATTCTGCAACTTTGTAGATATGTTCAGTTTCATTTCTACTGATTGACGCTTTTATTTATTTAATTTGCATTAAATAATTTATTTAATCAGCAACACTGATTAAATAAAATGAACTTTGTGTATTTCCAAACAAAAATGCTTTGTGTTACATATTTTAAGGAGAAAAGATTAAATATTTTAATTTTCAAGCATTAAAAAAACATCTGTGTAATCTTTTTTTGGTTGTATGCTTTGTTCTCGCTACAGAAGGCTGCAGATCACTGTAGATCACAGTAAATCCTTATGATGATGAAACGTTTCAGATGATGACTCCACGAAATAGAATTGAGTAAAACTGAATTGGATTAAACTGATTGTCTTCATGACGTAACTCTGTTTTTACAATTAAAACATGCTGGACACATTATCTTTTTTTTTTTAAGAGCAATAATTATCGGCAATTTGAAGCCATCATTTTTTCTCTGAGTATTTGACTTCATAAGGCTCTGGCTGTCCTCTGGCCAGTCTCTTTGACTAGCAGCCCAAGGGTCAGACCAGTGGAGTGGAAGTTGAAGAGGGTTGTTTGAACGTAATAGGTTTTGACTGGCATGTGTTACACGCTCCACTGCACCATTGATTGAGCGCTTGTTTGCTAAATCACTGCTGGTTTCCCCTGTCTGGTAGGCCTGTGACACGTGTGGTGTGTGGTCACTTCAGCTGGAAGAGAGAAAGGGAGAGAAAGCAGCGGGTCATGTGATCAAAAGGTGACACAAGTCAAAGATGGGAGTTTAAAAAAGTGGAAATAGAGGGTGGAGAAGTTTTTGCTTTCTTTTATGATGAAACTCTCCAGCTGAGAGATCATCAGTCCCTTAATTCATTCACAAACCTTAGCACTTTAGTCTTTCCTCCATGGACACTTGGCACAACACCCCTCCTCCTCCTCTTCCTCTCTCCCATTTCACTCCCACTCCACCCCCACCTTCAGACATGCTTTTTACAGCTTGGAGGAAGTGGCAGTGAAGGGAGGCTGGTGTCATGGGTCAATGTCACTCAGCCAGGCATCAACTCAACGGATGTGGATCACTGAGATGAGACCTCCCAGCAATCTCTCTTCTGGTCTCACGTTGCCATTATTAATCGATCCCAGCTAATAGACTTCACCCTAATGATGAGGAGGGAAAAAAAAAGCCAAAATGTGCTGTGCATCACAATACTTTGACTATGCTTACAGATTGAGCCTGGATACTTTGAACGCCTGAGAAATGCAGTTAATTGTCATCTTCCTGCTATTCATGTATGATTTTTGTTTGATTTACCAGTTTGATTTAAAAGGAGACAAAAATCCCAAAAGGGTTGCGAAAGCAACTGCAACTGGTGTAAAAATCTGCCAGATCAAATACGTAAAACTTTCTGCTGGGATGACCTTTTGTGAATAAGGGAGTAGCTAAAAATAGCTTGGTTTGCTAAACTTCTAATCTAAGAAGCACGTTGGTATCTCCAAGTAACATCTTTGTTCCCGAGCTGGCAAGTGTTTCGATGTTTAGTGCTTAGTCTTATCACTTTATGTTAAATATACAGTATTCCTTAGATGTCTTAAGTATAAGTATGATGGCACACATGTTTATCTCAAAGTAATCTCCAAAACCATACTGTATTTCCTGCACATAACTATGCAGAATTTGTAGTCTGAGGTCCGATTTTGTCAGTTTTTCGACAAATTCTCTTTGAGCAGACTTTGGTTGTGTGCTTCGGTGTGGTGTGACGAGCAAAAGTGTTAGCTATTGTTTAATGACGTTTTAGATTTTTTTATTGTTTTTGTTGTTGTGTTTTGGGGAGGCTTTTTAAAATTAATCTGTATTCTTGAACAATGACAGCGCAGGAACAAGAAGCTTAGACCAGACATGTTTTTTTATCTGCTCTCTGAATATCCTGTCTAGACCATAAAGCCCAAAATACTCTTTTATGGCAAGCAACACTTCAGTCCAGTCTATTGGTTACCAGAATGAGGTTAAAGCAATGTTGCATATGAGTATGCGCTCACATAGCTCTAATCTTGATTTTTTTTTTTTATCTGTCACTTTTGGATAGCAGCAACTTTTTAACGGAGCCAAGGCTAGCATACTATAAGCTATGCTATATGTTAGCATTTACATTAATGTCAAGTACAGAGCAAAATGTTAAGTAAAACTTAGATTTAAACTCTTCTGTTTTGCAGAAAGACATTAACTAGCTGATTGTTTTATATCATTCTCTTCTATTTCCCTCTCTAATTCTGGATAGGTTGTTGAAAATATCACAGCTAGCCTACGCAGCGCCTGGAGTCCTCTCCGTGCCTTGGGAAGGCTTGGTGAGTAAACAGTGTCTTTGCTGATTACAACTCGTCTCTCTCTGCAGCCCAAGGTAAGCTAAAGCACTTTGATCTGTTATTGATTGTCTCCCTCCTTCTCCTTATCCCTCCACCCTCTTTCCTCGCTCCCGCTAAAACATAGGTGAGTCAGCCAGCGGCCCGAGGCACTGAAGCAGAAACCAGCAGGCACGCTGCTGTGTTTCTAATGCTGACCACTGAGGTTAATTGATACTCTCTCTGTGGTGTAAAAATTATAATTATGTTTAAGGGAAACTGAGGAGCTGTTTAGAGAGGAGAATACTAATACAGCTGCAGATACAGAGTAGCCGAAAAATGAGTGCCACAAGACTATATTGAATGAGCATTAGATTCTTTGACAGGGAGTGTGAAGCCATGCACAGGATGTAGAGAGGAGCAAACAAGGAGAAAAACCCCCAAAGAGAGCTGTGACAAATTAATAATCCTGAAAACAGCGCTAGTCAAGTGTCAGTCGGCACAAAATAAAATCTGGCAGTTAGTGGGCGTTAGTTTGGACAAATACTGCTATTTTAAGCGTGCAGTAAAAACTGTAGTAGTCCTTTGAGCTGTTGCAGAATTTAAAAGCTTCCTATGTTTTGGCATGAACCAGGGAAGCGTAGGCTCTTTGGCCCTGCTTCAGATCCCATCCTTCTGCTAAATCCAATCAGAGAGCAGTTGAGGACAATAGTAAGAACTCCATTTGACAGCTTTACTTTTCATCATTTGCAAATGCGATAACATGCAGTAAACGTACTGGAGACAAATGGCACATTTTCACATTTTCCTGACTAGGAAACTCTTCGTGTCTCTTGAGTGATGAGAGCAGTGGCCTGCCAGTAGCAGCCTCTGTGTAGCTCTATCGTCACCTTCATAGTTTCGACGGCCTGCTGGGAGAAAAACACATTTTTAAAATGACAGGTTTAACTTAAATCGCAAAGGACTCACATGACCTGCGTGTTTTCTGAATGAGCTACATGCGTCGTTTATGAAGGGGATAACCCGCTGCTAATATCGTGGTTTACGTAGATTTATCATTCAAATTCAGTAGCACAGCCAAAACATCAGACAAACAGTATAAGAAAATAAGAGTGGCAGCAGCCGGCTGATTTGTACTTCATATGTGTTGCTGGACGCTCTCGTGATTTTGACCATCATACTGCAGCAGCAACAGAGCAGAACCCCAAAGGACCGAGGCCAGATGAAGGAATTGAGGAATCGATCAAAGCACCGGTAGCAACGAGCCGAGATCTATCCTATGCCTTGGTTGTGCTTGACATTGGAGAGTGATTTAGTGGCTTCAGAGTGCTAAGTGTCATGTTCCCGCACACTCTCCTTAATGAGAAAGTGTGGAAAAGAACTCACTATCTGCTTAGTCTGTTTTCATTTTTTCTTCTTGTGTTTCATGTCTCTTTCATTTCTCTCTCACACCTCTCCGTGTGAGGGGGGTGCAGCTGTGAGATGATGAAGTTTCAGGGAAAGGTGGATGTGCCATCCATTACAGGAGGTGGAAAGGTGCAGATAAATCACCTTATCAGCCCTGCCTTCTCCCCACTGAGCTCAGGGAGCAGAGCAAGGGGAAATCCATCAACCTCCACAAATGGGACATGACTCAGAGATCACTCTGCCTCTATATAGGCCTCTGTACATACCTTACACTGGCTTTAACATTGTAATATAACTCAGATGGGGTTCCATCCAGGCTCAGGCAGACATCCTTGTACAAGATGCAAAGAACAGTGTGTTTGCATTTCAAGCGTATTTGCTTGGTTACGGTTGATGTTTTCTGCTAAATTAAAGTCCAAAAATGTGCCTTAATTATACAGCAACAGTATACAACAGGTTCCTGGGTGGACTCAGTGATGTTGGGCTTCAGGAAGACATTCAGGAGTGTTGTTTGGCTCTGAAATCCGAAACTAGTAATGAAACGTTGTCCCCACTGCAGGAACTGTGTGCACGGCCTGGCTTTTGTCATTTGCATCACCTCCCAACAACATTGAGATGGTCAGTATTCGCGATTTTCATCATGATTCAGTCAATATTCATCAAGTGTGTATAACCCAGGATGTTGGATTTTCTCATAATGCTAAGGTTAGATTTTGGTAACTATGACAGTTTTTTTTTGTGTCAAGGTTAAAGAAAGGTTGTGGCTGTATTTGTAAAAGGACAAATATTAATTGCAGTTTTGTAATGAGACACAGACCTCTGCGAGACACATTATCACCTTAATCTACAAAACGATACCTACATAGTAATGCACAATTTGTAAGCAAGCTCTTTGGTACCAGCAGCTATCAGCTTTCTATTTGTAGTCGTTTGATCAGATTTTCTGCGCATACAGGAAAGCAGTGCATGTGGAGAACAAACAGAGGATCACTTTTCCCAGAAAGGAATTTCAGAACATCAGCTAACACCTAAGGCCTCAGTCCCAGGGACTGTGGTAGTGAAATTGTGAGAAGTGCCGCAGCTCATATATGGATACCGTTGGCCTTCAAAGTAAAAATAGCAGTAAGGCAGAAATTTAATTTTCAAGGCAAATGTTCTCCATTTTTATTATATCACATTTTTTAAGTTTCACTACTGCTTGGCAAGTAGTTGGCCAGTGTTTGCAGTCAAGTTGGTGTCTTCTATACAAACCAGTTTTACTTAGCGACTGCCAGCAATGCTAGCCAACTAGTTGGGGAATTCACATTTTCCGTAGCCACTTAACAGCAGGCCAATGACTGTTCTCTAGTCCTGTGTGACTGAGGCCTGATAATGATTTAGCTTTTCATTAGCTCTCCGATAATGTGTCTGCATTAATAAAGAATAAATAGGATTCACATGGGATAGGAAATCTTGGGTCCCACATCTGCTGGCTACACCACATGCCCCAACATCCTGGCCTTGTCCAGTAAGACTAGCTGATGAGTTTTATTGTCATCACTCCAGAATCCACATTGTTAAATCCCACATATCCAATACACCATGATCCCACACTTCATACAACATGACAGGCAAATCAAGCTTCTTACTCAAAGTGCTTTACATAAGCATTCAAAACATCAATGAATTTAGCAAATTAGGTGATTCAGAAATTTAAAAAAACAGGTAAGAAATTAAATAACTCCAATAACTCTTGTATAACTAAGTTGGAACATTTCGATCTTGTGTGTGTAGCTTTATTACTCATTTGATTTTTTTTGTTTGCGTATCAGCATATGTGTTTTGTGTTCACACCAACAGCATATTTTACATGTCATTGCTCAAGTGCCAAGAACTGGAAGTGCAGCCTGTTTTGTCTATAAACAAGTCACGATCAGCATCTTTTTCATTACTCAAATGAAAAACTTTTTAATTTGTTGATATTGTGGGTCTTTTCTAATTTTATGTATATTTTACACTCATAATAAAAGCAGGCACATACATTTAGCCACATGAGGTTAACACGAATATCAGCGCCATCGAAGTGATTCATTATACACTCATGTAAATTTCCCCGTGATCTTCTGCAGCTCAGCATCCACAATTACTGTACAGTGTACACCTATGGCTCCACACACAAGGTTGCTAAGCAACAATAATGACGGTGACCTTTTAGAAATCAGTGGGATATGTCCCACTAGTGGAAATGATTTCACCACACACTCCAGCGCACGTGTGGGGCCTCAGTGTTTACCTCAGCTCACGTCCTGAATAGGCTGACAGAGAAAGAGAACACCTTCATACAACATCATGCAAAGGCATTAAGCACATTTTTGCCCTTGAGGAAACCGGAGGAGTTAGCACTTCCCCGCTAGCTCTGAATGTAGTACCTTGTCACCAAACCCCCTTTAATGTAAAAGCAGTCTATTGGTATTCAGCTGCACAGGTATCTAAGAGAGCAAAGCCTTTTAAACATCTTAACCGCTGTTTGTTCTGTCTCTAGAGGGCATGTGCCGTACACTGGGGGTTTGAGAATAGACAAGGAGAATTGCAAATTTGTTTTGCCAGCTACATGCGCTCTGTAATTCCATGCCTGCTGCATTGTGAGAGATTGTGTTAGATTTTGCATAAACACGCACAAAGGCGGGCTGTTTTGTTTAATTCTTTGAAGATTTGGGATGTTTAGTTGTGATTAATGACTCCTCTGCAGAAGAAACATTACACAGAGAGTAGATATGATGTTACCTTTGTGTTGTTTTGTTGCACTGTTGTTGTCGTTTTTTCTGAGAACAGCTAGAGAGCAACAAGAACACATGTAACAGGTTTTCATATTTTACTTTTGATTGGCGTGCGGGACTACACACAGAAGACGGTGACGGTTGAAGCAAACTGTAAACAGGACAGAGGCCTATAAGATATTTAGGTTTGCATGAAGACATCTTACTTACAATCTTTTGCACAATTACTTTGATGCATTTTGTTGTTAACATTTATAAAACCAGCATCTGAATGTTGGTGCCATCAGAATAAGAAGTCCCCGTGGCTTAGTTCACAATAGTATATTGAAAATGCTTCACCATGTTGTCAGTATAACTTTCGAGTAGTATTTGCTAATTAAAATTTTATGGCTAAGGGCTAAATGACAATGACTCAAAATTTCCAAATATAAAGGCAAATATAATAATTGAAACTGTACAAAGTTACACATCACTGAGAGCGGGATATTGATCGGATGAGACTGGTCAGGATCGCATTTACACCTTTACTGTTTGTGCTGTGATTTCTTGACAGACCATGTCATTGGGAAGGCAGGATTGTTTTACAGCACTGCGCATCACATATGAAAAACATTGATCACAGCTACAGAAACTGGATGAGATTTTTCAAAAAAGAAATTCTCTGAACACTGCATTGCAACAGAAGACATCAGCTGACACGAACAGATATGAGTCTGTGTCTCAGCAGATAGGCAAACTGCACTGTAGAGGTGCAGTTTACATATTGGGGTTATATTTTTCTCTTTCTTGTTGTTTTCTGTTTTGTAATAGCATATTTTAGAAAAGGGTGTGAGGATTACCTTGGTTTTATTCCTGGCTGTTTAGACATTTGCAGCACACCATTCTCCGACCCTGACATTTTGTCCCTGAATTTTCATTGTCACTATCAAATAAGATTTTAAAATACCAACAAAAACCATTTTAAAAATTTAAAAAATGAGCTTAGCAAGTTAGGCACTGGTTGCCAACCACCGTTCACTAGGGGAAAGTGTGTAATCCTCGACCGGTTGCCTGTAGTTTGCATGAAAGATGTCGACTTCTTCTGCAGATACTTGCCAACTGCTCTCCCACTGGAAGTGAAACTTGAAAAAGTTGGTCACAAATTAGAAGTGGAGACCTTTTGACTTCAGAAGTAAAGTAGTACGTGTTGAAATGTGTTGGTTGCAGTGGACCACTGCTCGGAACTACTACTACTTGGAAGATAAACGCTCTACGTTTCCAGTTGTGTTGCAAGTTTTCAAGTTTCGCTAGTGTTCAGCAAGTGTTTTTGCAGACAAGTCGGCATCTTTCACACAAAAACTACAGGTGACCATGGAGGTCTACGTGTAACCAATCACACACAGGTTTTTTTGATACTGCACCTTCTCTGCAACCAATTTCACCCAAGCATAGCCAGCAGCATCCAGCAAGCACTCACCAAATGCTTGAGAAAAACACATTTTCCATAGAGTCGCCAGGAGGTCGCCAACTGATCTCAGCCTTGTAACTGAGGCCTCATGAAAGCTGGTTCAGCATTTTGGATGAAATTGCTTGCACTGTGAACTAATTCTGAGGTGCTCAAAGGGGGACTGAGTTTTAAAGACATGAAGAGGATGATACAATTTAATTAATGTGTTGTGAGGCCTTGTTTACGCACGGAACAGCAGACAGTTGCACATATTTATTTGCACAGTTGTGCCAAAGCAGTTGTGATGAGTTCAAAAGCACGAAAATGTGCATTTATTATGCACCAAGGTGACTAAATGAATGTTTAGGTTAAACAGGTACAGTACTTTTGAGAATTTTAGCTCACATCTGAGAAATGTACCAAGGCAACAGAGAAAAACTGTAAATTCAGCACAACAGGGAATGACCTAAATGAAAGCAGAAGAAAGTTCCCCAGGCAGAAAGTGTAAGAGAACAGGAAACCTCCTTGGTGTTCGTCTCTTAAGTCCTGGGTATGCATCTGAATGACAAACCTGTGTGTCTGTCCCCCTTTTAAGAAATCCTTTACAAGTGGTGAGACACCAGGGCCAGGGCTGTGGAGGCTGTATATTTCTATTCATAATTGATGACCCGGACCCAGACAGACAGCACACTACACATGTAATATGGATTCACTCTTGGTTTCAGATGCATGCCCTCGTCTGGACTTGACTCTAAGCCATCATTGTGTGTGGAGCAGGAATGGAGAGGGAATGGCATATGTGTATGGGAGACTGTGTGTCTACATGTGCAAGGGTGTTCACGTGTGTGTGTGATATGGTTGTTACAGCCAAAAATATAATAAACCGACCTTGTGTTCACCAGCACAAGTTTGGCTCATGTTGTGACTGTTGATTCCAAGTTTGGCTTTCCAAATTTCTGCTTTTAGAGCTATTTCTTTGACTTCCTACCAGTTGCTTATTTCGTTTCACACTTACTTCGGTTCCTGCGCACCTCTGAGACAAAGAGAAGCTTAGAGGCTGTTACCTCTGTAGATTCCTGGGGACTAATTGATCAGGAATCCAAGTCCTGTTGTGTTTGCTTGGTCTCGCTTTACTCTTCCAGTTTCAGTGAAGGTTCACTTGTTAACGTCTTGTTTTATTCAAATCAAAAAAGTGATTTTTTTACACCCTGTGATCAGGTGATCGAAAATGTTCTTCTCATGTTATACTTCTACGGTGAGAAATTCATAAAGGAGATGATGATTAATGCTGGCAGTCGGTTTTGGCATATTTTGACATAATCTGACTAATTGACTAATCCATGTCTGACAACAGACATGGATCATGTTAACTTTGTTATAGGCTGAAGCAGTCATTCCCAACCTTTCCATCTCTTTGATGGGTTTTAAAAAAAGAAGAAGAAGAATATTTTTCAGGTTTAAAAGAGTTTTATTCCAGATTAACTTTCTATTTCAACCGTTCAGTATGTTTAGTGACACTAGTTATTCACACATTTTGTATGTAATTCAGTCATGTGTGTATGATTATTTTAACCTGTTCAGGTCTGGTTATTTATTTAACTAAATAATTACAGTTGTGCAAATTTTTCCACGTACCCCTTGGCTTCTGAAGTACCCCATTAGGCACTCAGGTACCCCTCTTTGGTATTCACGGGGCTGAAGTAGAGAAAGTACAAACTAATGTGTAAAACACTTGTGTTGTGATCACGTGTTCCATGTGACGACGAGCAATAACTTGACAATTTGTAGATGGAAAACCGAACAGAACATCTGTGCAGAAAATCACCACCATAGAAGAGATTCTCTGCATGTGCACGCTTTACACAACTTTTGTGGAGAGGTTTTGTATTTGTAATTAGTGTTGCTCACATTATTTGGCAACAGTAATTCTGCATCTATTGCACTGGGTTCCTAGTATGGATAGGTGTAAGGTAGTTTTGAGAAGCAAGTGCACAAAAAACAAGGGTTTTTAAAATCTTCATAGTCGTTGTCAGTTGTAGTCACATTGACTCCACCTGTGTTAGCTGTTATAATTTCACTGCAAATGTGTCCATGTAGTCAAGTTGGACATGAGATTGACTTGAAAGCTGTAGATATCCTCATGATCATTGTAAACGACCTGAAAAAACATTCACTGACACAGTACAGTTGTGTGTCAGTGTGTCCATGGTGTTCTGCTCGCTCTTGCTGTTCCTGATTTTGGACTTAATTTTAAGACTCATCTTTCAAATTACAATAACGGGTGTAATCATTAAGCATCAGATTCTACATCACTTGACCTGGTTGGGCCATTAATCCCTGAATATTATAGTCACAACATGTAATAATGCTACTGATGCAACAGATAAATGTACCATTAACAAACATAACCTGTCATAGTACGTTGTGCAGTAACACAACTCAGTTTGCTCAGCTTTGCTCCCTGCAGTTGAATAATGAGCCACTTCCTCCATCTGAACAAGCCCGTCACTCGTCCTCGCCTCCTGATTGATTCTGCACTTTAATGGACTTGTGCGGTAGCCTGTGAGTCTCACCCTATCCTCTGGTCTCAGCTGAAGTTCACAGAGGCCAGAGTTCATACCCAGCGTCCCCATAGCAACATATGACATGTCACCCTCAAACACAAACTCCCTCTCAATCCTCCGTAATGGATTTGACCTTTGAACTCTGCCCCTGACTGCCCCTCAAACTGACACATAGCCAAGTGTGAAGCCTTACTGGCTGTAGCCTGCAGCCATGTCCACCACATTTCCCTCAACATACCTGCCACGCAAGGGTTCGTGATTAGCTCTGCTGTGGCATATGTCATCTAAGTGAACTCGCATGTGCTGTTAATACCATCACGGCTTAAAACAGGTGCGCGCTCTCAGTGATGACACAAAGTAAACGAGGACTTCATCTGTGGCTGTCATGGTCTGGCGCAGTCATCAGCTTTACCTGCAGTGCCTGATTCACTGCGACCTCACACAGGTCCCCTGTCATCATTATGCAGCTTCACCTCGCTGCAGCCAATCCCGTTACCCAACCAGCCTCGCTTGCTGCATTATTTATGATCACTAATCAGGACCCCAGCACTGGTGTGCTAGCCACCTACCGGTAACATCACTTCCCTGACCCGACCCTGCCTGTTTCCCCACAGCATTAACGTGTGTTTACGCTAACGCCTGCTCATTAGGTCTAACTATGCTAGGCCGGGGCCAGCTGCCTGAGCTGCAGCTGGGGGGGTTGAGAGGTGGGGGTGCAGAGGCAAGGGGGGGGGCTTTTTAACATACTCTAACCAGCCCAAGCATCCCCCTAGTGGGGTAGAGAGAACAGCTACGTGCTAATCTCAAACAACAGGAAAAAGGAACATCGGTAGCTAGTACACAAAGAGGTGGTTTACTGGGAGACGTGGCCTGCAAGGACCTGCGATCAGGCTCCATTATTGTTGTAATTAGCGTGCCTCGTGGAGCTCGGGCTCCCAAGCAGTGTGCCTCGACCTCCCCGCCTCTCAGTCTGTTTACAGCCAGCTAAGGCAACAAGGAAAGGGCAGGGGGCTGGCCACACGGCTCGATGCCTCTGTATCGCTCCAGCAGCAACACAGCTGTTTGCTCATTTGAAGCAAGACTCAGAAGGCTTTTCATTTCTCTGCTGTTCTACACAATGCAAATATTGTATTGCAGTATTGACGAAAAGAAGCCAAATACCCAAGGAGGGGCCGTTGGGGGTCAGATATAGGATTTCGATTTTTGATCAGTTTCACTGAAAGACTGCAGCAGTTAGCAAGTGTGCATCAATAAATGACAGGATCAAGCCAATAACAACACCAAACATTCAAAGCCATATGAAGGCGCGTGTGCCCACACGAAATCATGCATGACTATGTCATGCCTTGTCGGGTCTGAACCTTCTCTTCCTTACATTCGCATTTCACTTCAACCTTTCAGCAGCTGCCTGAACCTCTCTCATTTAATTCCAACCCTTTGGTCCTCCATCAGCAAGAGGCCACCCAATGGTGCGACACCCGTCCCCTGATCACCAATTAGCAAGGCCCGTCCCTTTCCCCTGTGCAGATGCAGAGATGGAAGCATGGAGAGGCAGAAAGGTAGAAAGGCGCTATAAGGGCAGTTTGAGGTGGAGGTCCCGTGAAGGACACGGCTCCCTGGGTGGCTGAGCGATGAGCACGGGACCGTGAAGGGCTGAGGCAGGTCTTTCCCACAGAATATCAGTCTTTCAGCGAATGTTGCAGTGCTGGTTCTAATCAGACAGCTTCTTATATAAGAATAGTGCCACCTTTTCTTCCATAAGGACTTGAACGGATGTCCGTTTTTACTGTAGATGTGGGATGATGTGTGTTGTAATTTTTTTTTTGGCTGTGTCCATGTGGGACCAGCTGCTCTGACATAATTTCCGTGAAGATAAAGAATCGTTTTGTGCGCGTGGACGGCGCCTTTCAAAGGCCTTCCCCAATGTTTCTCCTCGTTGTCTCACTTCATTCCCTCTCTTATTGTACCTGATAAGAGACCCTCTGTTGCAGTGTGGTAATGAAGCCTGTGTTAGAAGAGCAGCACCGCCGGGCATTGAGGCCCCACACACCTCGGAGAGGCAGAGAAGCATGTGCATATCGATCTTATATTGTTTCCTTGAACCCAACTGCCTCAGCGTGCTTTGTGCTCTCGCCGCACTGCATCGCAGCTCGCTGTACTCTAATGTTTTGTCATAAAGAGCAGCAAGTGAGGTGTTTATTTGTATGTGCGTGAGCTTACATATCTGTACTTGTGGCTTAATTAGAATTTATTAGAATTAACTGAGAAAATAAGAGATAGTTTAAGGGATTTTATCTTTTTTTTTATAATTTCATCTGTGCGTAATCATGTATTTTGATCATTTTAATATATTTTTTACTGCTACTTAATACTATTACTTTTTATTATTATTTTATACTTATTATTATTTTATACAGAAAGGATGTTTAATAAATGAAACGGACGAAGGATGGAAGTTTCACATGTAACATATAAATCTAATGTTAGTGTAGATGCAGCGTGTTTACACAGGGGCTAATCTGTTCATTCACAGACTCCATGTGTTGATGTTTGTGTGTTCCTGATTTTTTTTTTTTTGCACGACAACATTAAAAAGAATCTAAAGGGCTAAAGCGCCATCTGGTGGAAATGCAGCAATGTGTTCTCTACTCATATGAGTGTCCATCTGCACACTGATGAGCCTTCATTACCACACAGACTTGTAACTACAGGGACGTGATGTCAAATTCAGGGTAAAACTTTTAAAAAATTGCTTTAACAATTGCTAAAACTCACATGCAGGATTTTACCTTCACATTTCTTTTCTCCACTTTCATTTAGTTTCTCCATAGGGATGTTTTTTTAGGCCAGAGAAGAGTGAACTTCTGTCTTATTTTATTTATTTGTTGTTGTTTTTTTAAGCAAATTGCAAAAAGCAAAAAAGCAAACATGCAAGAGCTTTTTTTTCAACGCAGAACGTTGCAAATAGTAGCTCACGTTTAAAAAATGCTGCTGAACACGTTTCAAATTTGGCCTCACACTAACAGCAAAATAACCAACTCCACTATTTAGCACTTGTGCGCATTTATTCCTAGATTTAAATCAGCTCTAATTCAGGTCTAATGTACCTGCGGCATCCGCTGAACGTGGCTCTAAATCTGAATTATCCTCAGAGTGCGTTGTGCGTTCTGCAGAGTAAATCTGTCATGTTCTGGCATCAAAACAAGCGCCGAAGTTTATTTGTTTGCAAAATAGCCGGTGAAGCCCGTCCACGCTTTTCACTGCAGTTCTTTGTACACAAAAGACTTATTTGGAGTAATGCATGTAGAAAGGGCTGGCTGTTCTGTCCTCTCTAATTGGCGCTGTCAGGCATCC
>VOQK01015554.1:2490-15905 GCA_015052645.1 Benitochromis conjunctus
TTTGTTTGATATTTGGGAGAAAGAGAGAGAGAGAAAAAAATTATAACACAATAACACATTCCTTTTCAGAAGTCAAAGCAGTTCGGCTGATTCCTCCTTTTTCATAGAAAATGAAGTGGACCTTGATTCATAAATAATTATTACAAAATTAAATACATTCACTATAATACGATTAAATAACAAACGAACAAAAAAACCCAACAAATAAACAAAAAAAAAAAACTATTTACAAGTAGTGGAAAGTATTCTAGCGCAGACACATCAGTGACATTTTTGAGGATTCATTCAGTGCAGTGTTCTGAGACAGGGAATGGTATTGCACTATGACACCCCATTTCTCTGGGACTCTTTGGGGCTTTTATCCCTGTTGTAATAAATCCAGCGCACCTAAACAACTTTTTATTTTTCAAGGTGACACCTCTCTTAAGCACACCACAGGTTCCTTTTTGAGAAGCTGGCTTCTTCTTCTGCTTCTTCTACCATCCTGCAAAGCCACGTTCTCCATGACAAAATGAAAAGTAACACCTGGTGCTCCGATACGAAAAGTTGAATGGGTGTATTGGGGAAGAGTCTGAACAGACTTTTTTTTTTTCAATCTTAAGTGTTTTTTTTTTTAGTTTGTTTGTTTCAGAAGCTCAGTCCAGCGCTTCTCGAAGAACTTCCTCATGTTATGACCAGCTCGACCAATGTCTGAATTGTCTTCATTGAATTTTTCACAGTTATCAAAGACCAAGTTGACATCGATGATGAACGTCTCCAGGTTTTGATACCTGAAATAAAAATAAAAAAAAGAAATCTTCAGGTTAGGAAGCACAGCAGACACATCGTGGTGTGTGGTGCCACTAAAACGAATTTCCTGAAAAAACCAAGCAAACAAAAAAACACTAGTCTGGCTTTAACTTCTGTCCGAGGCATTTAGCAGAAAAAAGAACCAAGAGAAGCGACGAGAACTCACTGGCTGCTCACAAGCTTCTCACGTATGGTGGAGAAGTCCATCGGTTTCTTGATGACCTTCCTGTAGCCAGGCACCGATTTCAGGTTGACAGGTGTGAGAAAAGGCCATGCATCCTGATGCCGCTCCAACTCAGCAAGGAGTACTCTGTAGGACACACACACACACACGCACACACACCAACACACACGCACACATACACACACACACACACACACACAGTTAAACTCGGGCCAAGCTTTGTGTATAACACAGAAAAGCTTTCTTTCATAATTTCCTCTTCCTTTTAAGCAGCTATAACCAATAAATGTCTGGACTGACAAGGGATCAGTTACATGTGGGTGAAGTGTGTGAATGAGGCTCTCATTGTGCCTGAATACTATAAGTTTCTTTCAAGTCATTGTTTTGGGTTTATGGTACGCAAAGCTAGGACAAGCTGGTGAACAGTGAAGCTTTAACAGCTGGAGAATCAGATATTTCCCCTCAAAGCTGAGTAGACGGAAACCCGAGGTAAAAGAAAGCTAAGATAGTGCATTTCCTAACCAGTTTATTTTAAAGTACTTTCAGCTTTCTGTTTACTGTTTGTTTCTGCTGCTTCCAAGTGGTCAAAAATATGTCTATGGAGGTTTAAAGTTTGCATTTCCCTCATAATCTTTAGGGTTTTATGAGATAATAAAAACTTTGTTCAGACTTTGTGCTGAAAAATTCCAGGAATGAAATACTGCAAGTAAAAGTTGATCTGAGGTTTTGTGGCTTTAACCACAACAGAAGATGTAAACACATCCGCTTCCTCCAACCTTCCCATACAGCTCTGTAGCAGGTGGAGGTTACAGTGCAACTATTGAGAAGAAAATGACACAGAAAGACAAGTGCAAACACACCATGGAGACATACCTGCATAATCCCAGGTCCCTGTTGTTGTCTCGAGCCGTCTTGGCTCGCTTCACACACCCAGGGCTCTCCTGATTGGACGCCGTTAGAGCAGGTGAACTCTCCTCCGTTTTCCTCTTCCTGCTGGTGTCTTTTGCTCCTTTTTTGGGCGTACTGCTGGCACTTGCTGAGTCATCCTCCGACACTTCCCCGTTACCGGCCTGCTTTCCATTCTTCTTCGCCTCTCCGCCCTTCTTGCTACTCCCCCCACTAGATGCTACTGGTTTGGCTGGAGGCTTTTTGCTTTTGGGGGATGGACCACTTGCCTGCAAAAGTACCCAAAATTGCAGCATTTCCTTAGTTCGGGTGCTATTCAAACTGGAACCATTTAGTTTCATCCTCCTAATATTGTCCTTTCCTAAAATGTCATACCAATTTGCTGTATCTTACACCAGCAATAATATTTAGTCCCTTTGCTGACCACATCTGCGTCAACACAAATTCTTTAAAGCCTGCGTTAAAAATCGTTACTCAGCTTGTATCAGTATGAGTATGACTTATGAGTTTTACTGTCACTTAATGGGATAAATCCATGCTGCAGACAATAAAAGTGAAGAGCAAGCAATAAAACTCTAGGGGAGGAGCAGCTGATGAGATTTCTTTGAGCGAGCAAGTGCCCTTGTGGTTTAGATGTACAAGATATATTCTACAATGTGTCCTTTTTCTTCTTGCCTTTCTACTATCAACTTTAGAAAACAGGAGTAAAATAAGAAGTCCTGAGATGAGTCTAAAAAAACAGCACATTAAAAAAAAAATCATAAATAATAAAAGGTTCAGATACCTTGGATATGCAGGCCGGGCAGTACCAGTCTCCTTCTGGGATGCTGGTGATCTTGGGTTTGTGACAGTAAGTGTGGCAGCCCTTGTCACAGCCATCACACAGCAGGAGGAGGTCCTCGTTATCCCCCTTCTTGCAAATCTGACAGTACTGTGAAATAAGTGCGTCCATTATAAACAAGTGCAAACTTTCCAAATAGTTTTCAATTAACAGGGTGGACACAGGCTGTTGTTTTATTCTCTTACCACTTTCATTATTGACCTCTCCCAGGCAATGGACTTCTGCAGTTGCTGGATACACATGGCAAGCTGGGCAGCGCTGCGCACTTCGCTCAGGGCCTTCCTCCACACTTTCATACCGTGGGCCACCTCCTCCTCGCTGCTGAGGGAATTTGAGGGAAGGTTATGAGAATCAAAATAGATACACATATGGGAACGTGTGGGGTTATTTACACACAAACTACAACCCATAACCAATAAAACTAAGGCCGCTGTGTAAAATGTGAATAAAAACAAAATGCAGTGACTTTCAAATAATTTCAGGCTTGTGTATATAATGTTCAGGGGCATGATCACAGTGCGTCAGGCATTTTATTCTTTATTTTCAGCTCTGTGGTCATTTTGAATTTGATGCCAGCAACGTGTTTTTAAAAGAAGTTGGGACAGGACAACAAAAGACTGTGTGTGCGAGACACTGTAAATCGTCAATAGGTTCAGTAGTGAAAAGAGCGCTGATGTAAGGCTGAGTCTCTAAGAAGTCATTCAAGATAGACTGGGGCAAAGGAGAAAACTGTTCTCTGGTGTGACCAATATTAATTTGAATGCCAGAAATCATTGATTGCAGGCCAAAGAGGGTAAGACCTACCCAACTTCTTATGGTATGGGCGCCATTAATGCTAAGCAAAATATCAAAAATTTAGAGCAACAAATGCTGGCAGTGTGTCATTCTCAGGGAACGGTTTGCTTATTTCACATGTCAGATAAATCTGTAGTAAGATCCTGTCTATTACAATCCACACCTGTCAACCACTGAAAACATTTGGTGGGCTGAAACGAAGCTAAACATTATGTCAAGCAAAAACAGAAAGGTGTAGAATATCAAAACTACAGAAAACAGGCGAGTTTCTGAAATGTGAATTTATCGGTTTCTCGACATTTAATATGTTTCAGTTGTTCTGTTTTTAACTAAACAAATTACTTTTAATCAGTTTTAAAACACAGCATTTTGTTTTTATTTAAAGTTCACACAACGTTTTGTGAAAATGGGTTTGTAGTAAACTGTGTCAGTTGAACCAGATGCTGTAAAAAGCTCCATCTGGGCAGAGACAGGCATGACGTTTTTGGGAGTATAGAGTGCTGGGGAGAGGTACACACTGTTTTTATCATGTTAAGGGGGACACTCATGCAGGAAGAGTAAGTGTATGCTGAATAGCGGGAGCTGTAAGTAAGACTATAACTGAGATTGCTGATGCACAACACCATGCAAATGACTTTAGGGAAAAAAATGGCAGTGAGTGGAGCCCCTCCCACACAAAAAGCTGCACAAGACAAAAAGGAAAAAAAAGGAAAAAAAAGCAACAGGCGACCACAAAAATCTGCTGTGAAATCAGCAAAGACCCTCACCCTTTGAGTAATATGGGAAACAAAAAAAGCACACATAGAGAGAGGAAAGGGTCTTAGTGGGAGAGTGGGGAGCTGGTTGGAGAAATGACCTACCCTTCCCTGTCAGCACTAGTAGATGGGGCGGGGGCAGGGACAGTGACCGTACCCACATTATCCAGCCTGATCTGAATGGTGGTACCTAAGGGGCTCCTCAGGTACCTTCTCTCGATGTTGCGCTCCAGATCAGCCAGACGTGTCACTGCAATGTCCAGCGGGTTGTCCGGGTGACGCATCACCCCGCCCTTCTCTCCCCGCTCCTCCACATGCTCCTTGGATTCCTTGTCTCCCGTGTTTGTCGCTGATGCCGTCGATTTGGTCAGGGGCTTGTGCTCGTAATACACCAGGTCCTCACGCTCAGACTGAGGATCCGGGTACGTCCAGCCCTGTGAGAGGAAATCAGCTGTTGAGTTTTTTGGCCTCTAAAAAAAGGCATAAATTTCACGAAAAAAATATGTAGAAATATTTGTGTTAGTGTGTTACTATTTCACCTTAACCTGCAGGCTGGCTGCGGTGACCTTCCTCTCCAGTTCCTCAACCTGCTGCAGTATAGCAATGTCCATTTCCATTGCCTGCTCCTCAACACACCAGCCCCGCACCGACTCCACACTGACCTGGCTCTCCTCCAACTCATGGAGCTCAATCATGGCCACTAAATAAACGACACAACAGACACCAGCACATGATGTAAGTAAACACATGGGTTAGGCAGTGAAAGACAGTTATTCATATCAACTTCAATAAACCTCACTGATACAGTATTAGCAAATTATTGTGGGATTATAAGGAAATGCTTCTAAGCATGAATGAATCTGTGGCACATCATTATGTGCTCAGAGGAGTTGTTTCGAGACTTACCGTCTTTGTGTTTGGTGCAGACCTGGGGGATGATCTCCATGTATTTCTGCATTTGTCTCTGGAGGGCCTTCTCTCTCATTCCTCGGCTGTGGAGAGCACTGACAAGAGCCCTGAGCTCTTCGACGTCAGACACCCGCCACCAACCTGTCAGCATCTCTGAGCACACGGGTGTGAAAGCAAGAAGATGCTTTGTTCAGTTAAGACATGTTACAGTCAAATCAAACTGGGCTTAAGTAAGGCTAGCATTGGCTGATCTTGTTATATTTATACAAATAACACTTCTGGTGACGCTCACCTTCTGGGATGGGTCGTGGTGTGGCGTGGTCGAGGGATTTGGGCATCTCCAAGGCGGGAGAGGGCATAGAGAAAATTTTCTCAATGCGAGGTAAAGGTGATTCACTTTTACTGGAGACACTTGCTGCTGTGTTGCCTTCTACAGAGTGACCTGGCATGGGGCTAGGGCTGCTGCACAGAGGCAAGCTGGGGCTCATCATTCCACTGGGCCAGCTTGCAAAAGAAACTCCTAGCAAAGAGCCACCCGACTTCACCTGTGGAGAAAAGAAGGACAATAGAGGGGTGAGGAAGGTGGTGGTGCACAAAAGGAAATATAGTAGCAACATGTTCACCAGCCAGGAGTCTAACCTGCAGGGTGGATAGTGGGTAGCTGAGGATGCCGGTTGGGTGGTGTGGGCTGGCAGAAGCTGAAGCAGCAGAAGGGGTGAGAGGGAGGGCAGGGGATGGAGGTGGGGATCTGGGTCTGGCTGGGGTGGAGGATGCCTGAGGAGACACACGAGGCACTCCTGGTGGTGTTGTGGTGAGGGAGGAGAGGTCACAAGGGTTGCGAGGGAGCAGACTGAACCAGTGCCCACTCCTCTCTGTTAGCACTCTGAGCAGCTGGTCGTTCGCTTGGAATGAAAGGTGTGGCGATGGAGCCGGGGATGAGGTTGGGGGAGTGTTCCCTGGGCTTTCACGTGCAGCTGGCAGGCACGGGGCAGATAAAGATGATGAAGCCAGGGGAGGGATATTTGTTGTGTCGTTAGCGGTCACCATGGAGGAAGCTGTTGCTGCCGTGGCTGCAAGCTCGAGGGTATTGTGAGTGGGGGAGGACGTTGACACAGTGGTTGTAACAGGAGTGCCTAGGGGACTGCCATTCTGCCTCACATGGGGACTCTCCTTGTCTTCTGCCTTCACAGATTCTTTGCCAATGTCCTTGCTGACTTCTCTGAGAGCGCACAGCTTGGTTACACAGCCTGGTTGCTGGTAGAAGAGGGTAGGGGAGTTTTTCTTCCCCTCATGTTCCTTCTCCTCTTTCTGTTGCTCCAAGTCCTGTGTTCGAACGCTCTGCCCATCGAGGTTGGTGGATTTCTCCTTCTGCAACTCAATCTCTTGAGGTTCTTCTTTGACCTTGACCTCCTCTGCTGCTCTCCTCCTCCTCTGTCGCTCCTCCTCCAGTTCCTCTGGAGCTGCAGGAAAATTGAGAAAAACGTACTCCAGTTAGAAAGTGAATTACTGTAACACCGAAACTGGATCCTGATTATTCAACATTACTGTAATTCGCTTGCTTTTGGAAGACAGGCAGAGCTGTGTTATTAGTGTTGACAGATGCTATCTCAAATTAGTCTTTATCTGTGTATTTCACTCGGCAATAAAACAGCTGAACATGCAGCTACACGAATTATAAAAGGTCTTTCTTTGTCTTCTTGCCAAGCCTGTTACCATTACACACTCATTTTCCAAATATCCTCTGAGATAAGCAAAGTGAAGCATATATTCAGAAAAACATAGTGGGTGGTGTACTGCAACAACCTTCTCCACTCTCCATGGCTTCAATGAAGACCCCTCCACAGTGGGGCAGTACCCAGTATCGGCGGCGGTACCGATCCTGTCCATACATCATGGAGCGTAGGGAATGGGATATCTCAAACAGCTTTCTTCTGGTCTGATGGTGTTGCTGCAATTGTACAAAACATACACGGAAATTACAGACCTTCAAAAAAGAGAAGACATCTGCCCTACCTGTTTTTTTTCTTTTGTGTGACATATGAAGCATCACATAAGATGCTAATGAAGTCATTTATCAAACTAATTAGTGTCTTCATTAGTAAACAGACCTATGGCAACACAAATATTCACGCAACGTACAAATCACATTGTAGTTTTTAACACATTTCACAGCTGTTATTCCAAATTGTACCATTGCGGGTGTCTGAGGCATTACTTCTATTGCAGCAGGAGATTTTTCTTTAATCTCACTTTGTCTATTCAAGTTTATCCCACATTAACAGGATCAATCAAACGGTGATTCTGATGCATGTTAAAGCATTTAAACGTGTTAAAGAAAGGAATACCTTGGCCATTTTTTCTATTTGCTTCTCCAGTTCCTCGACACTAGTAGCGTGGTCAACATCATCCTGATAGAAAAAACAAATACAGGAAATGTCTGTGAGCAACTGCACAAACTTTTAGTTTGTTATGATGAAGCTGGCCCTATCACCTTACCTCATCATATGTCTCCACTTTTTTAACCTTCTTTATTTCTTCCTCCTCCTCTTCCTCCTCTTCCTCTGGTTGGTCATCACTGTCATCGTCGTCGTCGTCATCATCTTCGCTGTCTCCACCCAGTTTCCTCTTGCGTTTGGTGGCTGAGGATGGAGTGCCAACAGACTGGTTCTCTTCCACGCCCATGCTGGCTTCCCTCTTTCCAGTTCGTTTGGCATAAATGGTTCTCAGCCTGTATAAGACACAGGAGTTTAGTCTGACCTAGTACGGAGAACAAAATCATTATTTTTAGCCTTAAGAAATCTTACTTCTTCAGTTTTCCCTCCATAATGATCTTGTCTTTCCTCATATTTGCCATCTGATCCAGGTTCTTGTCAATCTCACTGAACGAGGAAACACAATTCTGTTAATTATAGCTGTGGCAGTGTACATCCATTGTTTTAGGTAATCTCAGAAACTAATAAATATAATGAGTTCATGGAGCTGGCTACCATTTACAGCTCAAAAAAAAAAGCTTAATATAACAGCTGTTATCCCAGAGCACAAATGAATACTTTTATTATTTCCCTACAATAAAAAGGACTGCAAATTACTGCTCCCCGCTGCAGCTTTATTAATTGTCCTCCACTGTATCAATAAAAAATAACATCACTGGCTCAGAAATAATTTGAGTGTTAAAGAAATTCAAAACACGTATACCGCATTAACTAATTTTTTCCAGTGTGTGGTTGGTGAAAAGGAGTGTTAGATTTTGAATTTTGTCTTTTAATTATGTCGCTTCAGAGGAAGAGACACATCCTACACTGACATGTGGTAATGTGCAAAAGTCTTCTTTCTTTTATTTTATTGAAACATGTGCAAACATACAAAGAAATACAGTATAAGAGGTAACAACAATTCTAACGAGTCTATATTTGGTGTGAGCACATTTATTAATTCTTTAACACAGATTGAACTCTCCATGGTGGCTTCAGGTCGTCTTCAGGAATAGTTCTCCAGGCTTCTTGTAGGACATTCAAAGTTAATCTTTGGATGGTGGTTGTCTTTTGTTCTGTTCTCTGTTCAAAAATCAAGAATTTTGAGATCCAGGCTATGTGGAGGCCAATCTATGACTGATGGAGTTCCACTGTGTGTTTTTCTATCTAGGTATACTTATACTGCATTGCTGGTGTGTTTGGTGTCACTGTCATGAAAGATTAAGCTGTTGCCAATCACATCCCTTCCTGATGATACTGCATGATGGATCAAAATCTTACCATACTTTTCTGCATTCATAAGTCCACCAATTTTAGGAAGGGCCCCACCAACACCATTTGAATTCATCACTTCATCAAACCTGTTGACGCTGATTTTCTCGTGTAATTTGGCAGACATCAGCCTTTATTCCCAATTCCCCTCCCTTAAAAATGGCTTTTTGACAGCCACCCTTCCACTGAGACCTTTTCTGATGAGGCTTCAGTGAACAATAGATGGATCAACTGAAAGGCCAGATGCATCCCTCAGGTCCTATTTTTTAAGGATATGACTCAGATACTGTTAATTTCCTTTAGATATTTTGCTTGGGGATCGCCTTGTTGGTGCAGAAGTACTATTTCATGCCTTTAAAAGTGTGTTACTTTTGTCATTTTTTATAGATCTAACTAAAATATAAGCTTCTAGCCCTTTAGAAACTCTGGAGAATTATTTCTCAAGACCACTTAAAAATAAATAAATCAATAAAAGAAAGCTTGGCTCCTTGGAAGTGAAATATGGCTGAAGACTTTTGCACAATACTGTGGCGTACTCAAAGCGGTCAGTTACCTACCTGATGACAGCTTTGCTGCAGGCCAGCTCGTTAGCCAAGAACCCCAGAATTGAGGCCTTCTGAGCAGGTGTGTGAGCCTGAAAGGCCTTTGTCTTCAAACTGAGAGCCAAAGGAGCCAGATCTGTGTTTGCACAATGGGCTCCCATGTACATCTGTAGCACCTCGGAGACATTATCTCTGTTGATGCCAACGTTAGTCAGGTGGTCCCCCAGCATGGTTTTTGTCTGATAGGGAAGTTGATGATAGCAAATAAATAATATATATATCCATATTTTAAAATAGATGAAAATGTACCCAAGCCTTTAGTCTAAAACCAAAAATATCACATTGCTAGTAAAAGTACACAGGTATTAGCATTGTCGAGGTATCAAATGTAAAAATGCTGATTTTGAAGTCATGCTAAATGATTTTGGGCAAGATCTTTATAATCCTAAAGCTAGTCCTAAATCTATATGACAAAGCTACATATTGTGGCACTGTTAATCTATTGTATCTTATGGATCATATTTACTAACTTGATCATGTCTCAGCTACAGTCCTAAAGTACAATCAGTCAGTTCAAAAAGCAGCTCACCTTTTGTCCAGGCGGCAAACCGGGATCACAGACTGCCAGAGAAAGCAGTTTGACCAGAAGGTCTTGAACTTGGCCCATGCTGTCCCCCACATTAAGCAAGCCCTCCTGTAGCATTCCCAGCGTGGGCACATCCGTGTTCACATCGAGTCCCAAAACCTTTCCAAAGCCTCGCAAAAACTGCATGAGCATCAGGCAGTCCGACACGGCACGTCCTGGTAGGATGAGACCGGGAATCCTGGAGAACTCAGGGAGAGCCTGGATACAGGAATATGGGTAAAATTAGGACTGTTTTTGCTCATATTAGGATTAATTAGTAAGTCTTAGAAAAACATGTCTGTCACATGTTATGCGTATGTGCTCAAAACAGTATTGACGGCTTAGTTTGTGTATTTTGCAGCATGCTATTTTAACCACTTGAGGGCGCACATTTCCACATAAAAATACTCAGTACCATGTGGTCTCAGGAAAAACAGTCCACTCAATAATAATAATAATGAAAATATTAATAATAATAATAATAATAATAATAACAATAATAATAATAATAATAAGGTACCTTATGATCAGACAGACACATATCTTCATTTGGTTTCTTCAGTTCCCTCGCTATCTCCAACTCCAGCCTCCGTTGCTCCAGTTTACGCTCTTTGTTCAGACGCTTCTCATCCCTTTTCTCCTGCCGCAAGCGTTCACGCTCCTAGAGAGTCCAAAATTCAAGGGAGCATTAGGAAAGAAAAATGTGTGTGTGCATTTGTGTGTGTGTGAGAAAACAGACAAGAAGGTTTACTTGACTTTGCTGAGCTGTGTTAGAATTCAGCCTAATGCTGCTGTGCATTCAAAGGAAAAGTGCTTGAGGGCCAGAATCTTTTGACTTGGTAAGTGTGCAGGAAAAAAAAAATGAATGAAGGGAAAGAGCGCACATAAAGGAGAGGAAGCAGGAATCCATCGAGGGAATAATGACTTAGGCTCTTTTTATGGAGTGGACTGCGCCTGTGTGTGTTTCTGCATTTATTTGCGTGCATATGGGCTACCTCTGCTTTCTTGCGAGCCTCAACAGCCTTCATCAGCATTACATGTTGCCTCCTCCTTTCCCTCTCCTAAAGGGGCAAAAAAAAAAAAAAAAAACAGGCAAACATGAACAGGCAAACATGAACAAGCAAACGTTGTACATACAGCATTCAAGGCCAGCCTTAGTTTATTATGTATTAATGTAAAACTGTGATGCACTAAATTCAGTAGAGGCACCATACTTGAACAAACACAGAACAATGCTTCACATGTATACACTTTCACATGTATGGTGGAAGCATAAGTGAAGAGTACAGTAGTACAATGACAACCAAAAAGCAACACATAGATGCGGTACAAAATAGATGTGATGACAGGCTCAAAAAGAGAAGCAGCTGGAATCGGTGACGGCGCCTCTAAACTAGAGCTGACACAACAAAAGCAACAAAACACTAGTTGCCGAAAGTCATCTGACATGCCACATGTCATTAGAGTTATGATAAAAACAATCAATTCTGCTACATGAATCAATGCTATCGCCTTTTTTTTGGACACATCATACCTGAAATATTTAGTAGGGGGTTACAAAGAGGAATGGATTGTAAGGTGTAACTACAAACTGAGCAGTTTCACTTCAGTGGTTTTGGCAGCTTAAGTGTTAGCACAGTATGTGACTGCTGAGGATGAGACGTCTATGTTGTTCTTTGGTGCATGATACACAGTCTACTGCCAAAGGGCACAGGAATCACTGGTGACTGACTATCATTTTATTTGATCTCTTAAGGTTTCCCGCTCCTCCATATCAGGCTGTCATTCCCTCTGTGATCCACCAGAAAGACACAATTGCCACTATTAGGGCTTGCCAAGGACATTTCCAGTTCTCGCTGACTAAAATGGGCTGTTTTGTGAGGACTGTTTTGTCATTGTGATAAACAAAACAGGCTAGATGCCAAGCACTCTGCCGCAATATTTCTTTGTGCTTATTTGTTTGATTTATCTACAAATGGAAAACTTGAAAAACGACAGAAAGCCTGTGGCATTCAGCTTCTTCCAATTCATCAAAAACAACGAATACGTTAAAGGCTTTTATGATAATAAATTGTGATAAATCAAGTGTGATACGGCCACGCGAAACAACTTTAAACACACGGGATTAAACGCGCATGGTAATTTTAAACACTATAGCGCACAAGAGGTTGATGCAGTAATCGGCCTGGTCCACGACAGGAAGGCGAACCTTTAGATTCAGCTGCGACTGTGTGTGTGTGAGTCTGTATGAGTAAGAAGGGCTACAAGCAGGAGAGCCAGGCCAAAATAAAAAGCTACATAGAACCATACAGTCCCCATGGTGAAGATGATTGTATTCTTGTTCTGGTTTGTTTCCCCCCACGGTCTTTTTTGTTTTTTTTATTATTCCAAGGTACCCGCACCAAACTGGTGGGAAATCTGCCTGTAAGTGTCTCCACCATGAAGACGAAATGACTCTCAGTAGCTGTTATCATTCATTGTGCAGAGTATAGGAACAGTGAATGACAGAGAGGCCGGGATGGGGCAGGTTAAAGTCCAGCACTCTGTGGACTGCAGAACAGATGCACGGACGAACAGACACAAGCTCAACGTCTGGGCCGAAATCGTCAAGCACTCACGGGTAACACAGGCTACTCCAATACAACAGTTAGACAATGTATGTGATGGATGGAAACTCCTCGAGCGCACTTTGAGACAGTGAGTGTGGATTGGCTAGCGGTCTTTGCAATGCATTCTGAGTAGAAGGGGAGGATGGGGGAGGGGGGATAGAAGCTGCCTGGCCACCGTGACAGGGTCAGTTGTCCCTCAGGACGAGCAGATGGAGGCAGCATACTGACTCTTTTTCTCTTTTGTTGGTTTTGCTGGAAAGCCATGCAGAAGAATGTAGTATGACAGCAGCCAGTGCTACACTTAATGCATTGCTATGACAACCATAACACAACCAGTTACACGATGCAGGTGTTAGATGTACAAAAATAAACATACCCATACCATATCTAGTCTATGCCTCTCCAACTCCTGGCAGAGAGAGTTGGCAAAATATTATGGAACAGAAGTAATATCCAATACCAATAAGCATGGCGTTTAAAACAGAGAAATACTCACGTACACACACTCACGCATGCCTATATTTAAATACACAAAGTATAAACACATCCACACACACGCACACACCTTCTAATTTTTATTCAATTCTGAGGTAAATGGTTTTATTCAGCAGTAACTATGAGGTTCAAGAGGCTCAGTAAGTTGTTTCGAGTGCCTACCTGTTGTTTGAGCATCTCCGCTTGCTGTCTCCTCAACTCTTTCTCCTTGAAGGTGAGAAT
>VOQK01015561.1:1788-22216 GCA_015052645.1 Benitochromis conjunctus
TCTGTCTGTCTGTCTATATATATATATATATGTGTTTGTGTGTATATGTGTGTGTGTGTGTGTGTGTGTGTGTGTGTGTGTGTGTGTGGGTGTGTGTGTGTGTGTGTGTGTGTGTGTACTCGAGCTGAATGGAGAGCCACTGGCGGCTTCCCTCCTCTGTAATTGGCTGCCTGTCTGGCTCTGTGCATGTCCTCAGGTGACTCCAAAGAGAACCGCTTTGCTGCAGAGAGGGATGAGTACGGAGCCGACACCATGACAGAGATCAACATCATCGGGCGCATCACCCTCAACCTGTGGAGGGTGATGAAAACTGAGGCAGGTGTCCCAGCATGACCTCCACACACAGCTTTTGTAGCTCGTGACCTACTTTCTGTCTTTCCACTTGTTTTTCCAGCACGGCTCTCCCAAGTTTTTTGTTTGTTTTTTTGTACTTCTGTGCCTCTTCTTTTTTCCATAGCATATCAAACCTTTTATTTAAACTACAAACTATAAAGTGAAGCTTGCGTGTTAACAAATAAAAAATGTTATCATTAAGTAGTTATTGTCTTTCCCTCATCCTCTGTGACTCCAGTTTTCTCTGTCCTAGTGTTTGGTACTGTTCACTGTGAGCTGCTGCTGTCTGAACTGTTCCTGTTATTTTGCAGCTTTATGATGTGTACTCTGCAGTTTTTGATTAAAACTGCTTTTTTCCTCACCAAGAACACACAGGGATTCCCTCAGTCAGCCAGGATTGCTTTACAGTGGCCACTGTAGTGTGAGATCAGCTGCAGTCAGCTTTCAGTTAGGACTAACTAGTAAAAGACTTGGGGTGACTTGGCTAATTGTACCATATCTATCTATCTATATCTATATATCAATATATCTGTAGCGATAGATAGAGATAGATATATGGGTCTGGAAAGAAATCATGTTTTGCTTTTTGCTTACCTGGCATTATGTTGCTGGTTTCTAAATATTCTTCGAATGAAAAAGTGGACATTTCTAGTCTGAGCCTTTGGAACTGTTCACAGCATATCCACAAAACGTCTACAAGGTGTGATTAGTGGTCATATGTAGACGTTTAGACATCTAAGTAAGCTAACCCTCTGTTGTAAAAGATTCAGAGTTTTAGTTGAAGTGAGGAACAGTTTACCCTTTGTGCTAGTCTTTTACTTTCTTTCTGTTATTGTTATTATTTGAATCTGATCCATAAATTGTGTGAACCTCATGGAGAAGACTTTGAAAGAGCTAGAAAATGTTTTTCTTTCCTCCTTCAGGTGACGTTAAACAACTACACTTTTGAAAACGTGGCCTTCCATGTGCTCCACCAGCGCTTCCCTCTGTACAGTCCTCGCACTCTCTCTGACTGGTTTGACCACAATACAGACTTATACAGGTTTGTGCCAGGGCCAAACACAACCACCTTTTTGGACTTTAACTTGCATGAAATTAAAAGATGTAGTAAAAGAAATGGTCGTGAATTTCTCATAATTGACTCTTCCCTTGAAGTCAGCTCTGTATCTCTGGCTTATATGGTTATCCTGTTTGTGTTACTCTAGGTGGAAGATGGTGGATCACTATGTGAGCCGTGTGCGTGGCTGCATCCAGCTTCTGCAGCAACATGACATCATTGGCAGAACCAGCGAGCTGGCCAGGCTGTTTGGAATTCAGTTTTTCCACGTTCTAACTCGAGGATCACAGGCACGCGCACACACACACACACACACACACACACACACACACACAAACACGCACACACACACACTTGGTAGGAGACACATCCAGGGCATTTCTATGAAAAGTCCAAGTTTGCGGTTCAGTTCAAATCGATCGAGGTAAATCTGTCCTGGTTAGCTAATAGTTGACTGTTCAGGCAGATGAAGTCCCTTTGATGTTCTCTGTGTGAGATAACTGCAGATTTTTGAGTTTTGAAACCTCAGGTTCAGTCATGGGGTGAGAAAAGTTTAAAATGTGCTCCCTGTAGAGCATGCCTTCTGCCTCACAGTGCTGTGTGAGCAGGGTTTTAACCATGTTGGAGAAAATGTGTGAGAACACTTTAAAAACACTTCTGTGTGCTGCAGCCTGAAATCTATCAGTGGGTAAGAAAGTAGGTCGTACAACTAACGACTGTCTTCACGTCAAAAAAATGCTGATGAGTGTGCGGTGAGAACGTGGGATGAAATCATGTGGTAGTGCTAAAGTCGCACCCATCAGCATTTGGATGTTAACAATGGATCAAATTAGAGTGTGTAATTTTAAAGTTGTCCAATAATTCTCACCAGTTTTGGAGATGTTTTTCTGCTCTGCTGGTTTACCATTGGGCTCACTGTAGACGAGCCCACGCCTGTGCTGATTTGATCACTGGTGACTGCTGCACAGATTTCTGCGCACGCTGACGCTGACGTGCTCTCACATCATGCAGCCGCAGCCTCAGAGCACAGTGGGAAACTGTCTAGCCTCTCAACTGGTGTCACAGCTGTTTGGCTCAGAGGTTGACTAAACAATATGACATTTAATCTGTTAACGGAGTAAATGTGTGGCTGATGTTGACGTTTTCCAGTTGGAGAGATCGTATCATTTCAAAGCACTAATTTTAGACTGTTTTGATTTAAATGAAATGAAGAAGCCTCTTGGATGAAGGGTGAAACATCCAACCTCCGCCTCCTCAAGTTCTCAAGCCGACCATGACTGATAACTGAGAAGCTACACGGACAATTTGATTTAAATATTAACCAACACAAAAATACTACTACTAAAAATACTACTTTTTACTACGGATACACCTGCTGTGCAAGCAGAGATGACGCTGCGCCTGTAAATCATTTTAACAACTGCAGATTGAATACAACCTGATACAGGGGTCTGATAACACCTTCCTAAATCTGAATCAGCTCCAACAGGATATGAATGTTTCTCTGACTTCCTGTACAGACTGAATGCAGCTGGAATCTGTTTGACTTGATTGCTGCGTTTTGTGTGTTCCCTGTGCTGTTGCTTCCCCCTGCACTCATCCATTTTCCAGTCGAGGTGCAGTTCACATTCACTCGTCACACGTTCAGGATTTTCAAAATTCTCACATAACCTCTTTTTTAAATTTATTTATTAGTCTATTTGTACACTTCAAATGAATGGGCAGTGGTTTAGAGTCTCTGTTATTCAGGGTTCATACATTCATTTCAGGGTCAAATTCAAGCATTTTTTTTTAAAGATTTTTGACACGCAGAGGTGCAAGACAGCCCAGGAGGTGGAATTTTGCTTTTAGGCTTTGCGACCCATTTTACTTCTTTGAATAGTTTTCTTATCATATAATCAGTTATTTGGTGGCTGTAGCTCAGGTGGTAAAGCAGGTCAGCTACTGATCGGAAGGTTAGTGGTTTGATCCCTGCCTCCCCTAGTCTGCATGCCAAATATTAACCCCAAGTTGCTCTCTGATGCATCCATCGGAGTGTGAATGTGTATGAATGTATTAGTGAGAGCACTAAAAAGTTTAGAAAATAGTGCTTGTATGAATGTGTGTGATTGGGTGAATGTGGTTGTTGTATAGGGCGCTTTGAGTACTCCGGGAGAGTAGAAAAGCGCTATATAAGAATCAGTCCATTTACCATTTATGTGTGGTGAATGAAATACAGTTACAGTTTCAAGAAGTTTTAAGCACCGCATCTGAAATCCAAGCACTTTTCAAACCTAGAAAAGACAAAATTAAAAACCAAGCATTTTCAAGGATTTCAAGCACCCGTATGAACCCTGGTTATTATTATTAGCCAGGCTTTCAGGGCTTTTCAAAGTCTTCATCAAAGTCTACTTGTAGCGATTACAACTTTTAGTGACAGTTAAGTTACCTGCAGGCGACGTACACCGAATGTGATGTGAAAGAAATAAGTGGTCACATGGTCGGTTTCTGGTCATCTCTTCTCCCCAAGACTCTAAACCGCTGCAGCTTCTGAGCCTAAACAGCCAAATATGAACTAAAAAGTAAAAAACCTAAAAACACTTCAGTGTACTTAAACACAGCGAGTGTATTCCAGATGTGATTGTCATTTAGTTCTGTGTTGTTGCCTCAGACTGATGGGTTTTTATGTCCTATTTACTCTTGTTCTGATGCTGACGTCCACTCCCTTAGACACTGACATCTGTACGGGTTTAGTTTTTCTACTCAGGGAATATTTCCTGCGAACAGAAATCAGCAACACTGTGTCTGTCGGACGTCTTCATCTGCAGTACGCAGACAACTCACATAAGCCGGTCCCGGCTCATGCAGTAATTTAAAAAACAAACAAACAGTAAATCCTTAAAACCAGTTCTAAAACCTCCTTGGTGCTAATGCAGGGAAGCTAGTATGAGTGTTGCCTGCATATGCCAATTAAGAGCTGAGCTAGCAATAACAGACTGACGGTGATGTGTTACGTCTTCCAGCATTGTTTTACCAAAAACCAAACTAAACTTGCTCAGAGATCCAGGTGTGTTTCCCTCTGATGTTTTACTTTGAACATCTTGATCCTTTGGGACATCGTGTTTACACTTTGTGGCCAGAAAGCAGTTTTGTCTTTTCACCCTGGGTACCTGATATTAGGTTGTGTCAACCAATCAGGGTGCTTAGCAGGTGGATGGAACAAAAGGAATAATAAGTCAAACTTTCTTTGTTTCTTGTCTTTAGTACCGTGTGGAGTCCATGATGCTGCGTGTGGCCAAGCCCCTAAATTACGTCCCAGTGACGCCCAGCGTGCAGCAGCGTGCCCAGCAGAGGGCTCCACAGTGCATCCCTCTGGTGATGGAGCCCGAGTCCCGCTTTTACAGCAACTCTGTGGTCGTGCTGGACTTCCAGTCGCTCTACCCTTCCATTGTCATCGCATACAACTACTGTTACTCCACCTGCCTCGGCCATGTGGACAGCCTGGGAACGTAAGGACATGACAGGCCCACACAGCTACAGTGTGTAGCGAACTCGCTCAGGCTGCGCGTCTGCCAGGAAAATCTCCCTCTGGCAGCGGCTTCCTCCCCTCATTATTTTTAATGGAACAGACACGCTGAGAGCTCAGCATGTTGTTCACAGCTCAGGGCGGCGAGCAGCGCAACTTAAGACCAAGTTCAGGTTTTCAGCAAGATTTGTGTAGTTGCATAGCAACAGCAAGGAGCCATGAACACTTCTTTCCACATGCATATGTCTGCTACATTGAAGTAACACAAAAAGAGTGGTGTGTGGCAGGCGTGCACAGGCTCCATCCTCAGCAGAGTCAGCTCAGCAGGGTGCTGTAAAACGTAGCAGTTCAGATTTTTTCTCACTCACACCTGACGCTGGCGTTCCTTTTTTTACAGTAATATTCACTTTATGAGGAAAATGTTAAGTGATCGAACCGGTGTTCTTGTTCACATTCTGTCTCAGGCCCGATGAGTTTAAGTTTGGCTGCACCTCCCTGCGAGTCCCTCCCGAGCTCCTCTACCAGCTCCGCCACGACATCACCGTGTCGCCGGGCGGCATCGCCTTCGTTAAGGTACAGCACCCTCATCACCATGACCCCTTACCAAGCTCTCAGTGTTGGTGTCGTGTTGCTGTGAAGGGCGAGCGCGTCCTGAGAAAACCCACTTTGTGATCTCCGTGCTTCCATTCATTCACTGCACTATTGCTCCACATTCCCATTTTTCCCCTTTTGTGCTACTTAAACAGCTCTCACAGCAGGTCAGGAACATCTTTGTTTTTGTTATTTTGAACATGGGACATTTACACTGAGAGAGATTGTGGGTCTGAAGATAAAATTCTAACGTGCTTTTTATGTTTTAAGTTACAGCTCTTTCCCCATCGTGCAGATCGGGCCCATTTTAGATCCTTTTTAAAATTTTGGTGCATCCCTAGTTTATGTTTCTGCATTGTAAAAAATTCAGTATTTTAAATGATGCGTGCTTTCTTTGTTCCAGTCTTCGGTGCGTAAAGGTGTCCTGCCCATGATGCTGGAGGAAATCCTCAACACGAGGATCATGGTGAAGCAGTCCATGAAAACCTACAAGCAGGACAAAGCCCTGACGAAGCTGCTGGACGCACGGCAGCTCGGACTCAAGCTCATCGCCAACGTCACTTTTGGATACACCGCTGCTAACTACTCTGGACGCATGCCCAGTGTGGAGGTAGGCTCACCAGCAGCTGCTATGTGGTCTGTGCTCTCCCAGTAAGATAATCCATGAAAATAGATTTATTTTAATCAAACCATTGATCTGTTTTCTCTGTAGGGGCTTTACCTTGAATCAGTGTTGCTGTGAGTCTAGTTGTAACCACTTTGCTCCAATATTTATTAAATCTGCTGTGTCCAGGTTGGAGACAGCATTGTCCACAAAGCCAGAGAGACCCTGGAGAGAGCCATCAGGATGGTCAATGACACAAAGAAATGGGGAGCGCGTGTTGTGTACGGAGACACCGACAGGTAAGCAATATTACAAGACTTTTTCTCAGATGTAAATAAATAGCATAGATGTCCTTGGTAAGACTTCAGCTAAGTGTTATTCACCGTCAGTGGTCATGGTGTTAGGCCTGATCAGTGTTTGTGTCCTCACATGGGAAACCTGTAGTCACTGTTCCATCATCAGCACAACAGGCAGCTTTACAAGTTGCATAATATTACTGACTAATTTATAACTTCACTCGATAGTCTCTGACTGTGTGTGAACACCACCAGCAGCTTTGTTGTGTGTCGCTACGCTGTGATGGTGTGCATGTCTTATTGTTATTACCAATTAGCTGGTAGCTAATTGGTATTACCAATTAGCTACCAGCTTTCTGTTCTGACAGCCAGCTCTGACCCGTCATTGCTGTCCGTTACTTAAAGAGCTGCCGCTGTGTTTGGCAATGATTTGGGTCGTTTCGACCTGCAGAGTCTCAAATAGAAGAAGCAGGAAGTTTTAAACTGCGGCATGCTTTGTGTATATGGGACACACCTTCCTCCAGATTCACTCCTCTACACGGGATGTGTTCAAGCACAGAGCCAAACACAAAGGCTCTCAGAGCATATGGCCTACCACTGTAGTATGTAGTACGGATTGTTTGATCAGAATTAGTAATGAGCCTTGTGTGGTTTTGTGTGTTTGGCAGCATGTTTGTTTTACTGAAAGGAGCCACCAAAGAGCAGGCTTTCAAGATCGGCAAAGAGATTGCCGAAGCAGTGACGGCAACCAACCCCAAGCCTATCAAGCTCAAGTTTGAGAAGGTAGATACACGCACACTCACATACACATGCGCACACACAAAGGGAGTGAGTGAGACAAGGTAGCAGCCTCTCTAACATGTGTTCACTGTGATATTTCCATCTCCACACATTAGATGTAGTTATTTATCTGTGTGTGTGTGCGTGTGTGTGCGTGTCAGGTGTACTTGCCCTGCGTTCTGCAGACAAAGAAGCGCTACGTGGGCTACATGTATGAGAGCCTTGACCAAAAGGAGCCCGTGTTTGATGCCAAAGGGATTGAGACGGTGCGCCGTGATGGCTGCCCTGCTGTTTCCAAGGTAACAGGCAAACCATGCTTTCCCCTCATTTTCACTGTGCCTGTGCACCAATCACAGGCGTGCCACTCTTGTTCCTGCTCTTGTTTACTCAGACCGCTTCGCTTGTGTCAGTCAGAAAAAAGGTCATCGTCTCCATCCGCTCACACATTAACACCTCTCTTAGATTTCCAATAAATCAGTTTATCTTTATCCTCTTATGCCTTTATTCTTTTACTCATGTGCCCCTTAGATTCTGGAGCGTTCCATCAAGCTGCTGTTTGAGACACGTGACATTAGCCAGGTGAAGCAGTTTGTGCAGCATCAGTGTGTGAAGATTCTGGATGGCCGGGCCAGCATGCAGGACCTGACCTTCGCCAAGGAGTACCGGGGCAGCGGCTCATACCGACCTGGAGCTTGCATCCCCGCACTGGAACTCACCAGGTGTGTGTGTGGTCACAGTACAGGGGAAGTCAGGAGTGTGGCTTGGATATTTGCTGGTTGGCTGTGTGCGTGCGTGCGTGCGTGCGTGCGTGCGTGCGTGCGTGCGTGCGTGCGTGCGTGCGTGCGTGTGTGTGTGTGAGTGATCTGGGGTCTGCCGTTCTCCCAAGAGGGTGCTGTTGAATCACCAGACAGGAAGCTATTAAAACAGGCCCGACACTTCAGCTGTCAATCAAAATGAGTGATATCACAGTCAAGTGTCAGGCGAAGCATTGCATTACGTCCAAGTATGTCACAAACAAACAAAAAGGTTGCCAGGCCTTTTTCCACCGTGGATGCCAGAATGAGGCAATCTTTGTTTTAAGATGTTAAAGCTCTTAGCTGTGACTTTTAGGGAGGTCGTGTAAGCCACTACGCACGATTTGGGATTCGGGCCAGCTCAGTCCTTTTTATTAATGGTTCACTTTTGGATGCATGTATCCAGTCTTTCCCATCATTTGTTCTTACAAATTTTCTTGGGCTGCAATATGCCTTATTGTGCTTCTAAGGAAAAGAAAAGGGTAGCTCCCAGTGGGAGCATATTTTTAAATTTTCAAGTCTATTTTATCTTTATTTTTCAGGTGTACTACACCTCGAGAGTCCTACTTTTGGTTAAAAAGGCTTTTTCATGCTCTCGATGGAAAGGAGGTCCACGCTCACACCCCCTCATACTTTCTGCTGCTCTCTCCCCAATTTTGAATGGAAAAAGAAAAAAAAACCAAAACATACTGACACTATCAAAATACCAGAAACCATTAAATCGAAGATGAGTCTTTTAAGACATTTTTATTCTGCAGCAAATGCATATCTGTTGCTTCGAAGAGGAAGGTAAGAATGCACTTAAATCTAAAAATACAGTTCCAGGTAGCAAAGCAGCGACTGCCAAGGTCGTAATTTGGCAAACCAAATACTGCAAAGTAGTTTGATGCAGATATCTGCAGAGTTTGCTTTCCCTGTCGCCTGCGGCTAAATGCAGATAATAATAGTGACCTTGCAGCTCACCTGCCTATGCGATGCTTGCGACGGCGTCATGTGTGACTTAAACAAGAACTTTCAGCAGTCGATTTTCTCTTCTAGCTGACTGAGGAATGTCAGAGTCTCCACCCTGAAGCTTGTTCCATTTAAAATTTCTGCAACCTTTTCCAGGGCCTCTGTCAGAGGAAAAAAGATCCCCTTACAGCAAGAGCCCACTACATTGTGTTTGATTTCCCTCAGTGATGTGCTTTACATCATTATGTGCCTCATTATGTGCAGTTTAGAGTGTTTCATTTTTCACTCTGTTAAAAGCGAGTTCAGAGATACGTGGAGTTCTGTCACTGACGTGTCTTCTTTTCAAAACGATGTTGTGTTTGCTTGTCAAAATCTCTCCCTTTGGCGATAAAGATATGAGACTGAGACACGGCCTCAGTCAGAGTTAATGATCCGTTACCCTTCCATGTCGCAGTGATCGATTCATTTTGTAACACTTGAATTTTAATCTTATTTCTCAGCCCTGTGGAGTATTGTCTGATAAGTGTATTCATATTATAACCTATTTTATAAACGTCGTCATTTATTCACAATTGCCGATAAACATAAACATCGTCGGAGTTTGTTGCAGTGGGAGCTGATGAAGCGACGTGATGGCAGAGAGGCTAAAGTACCAAACACCTAAACTGAGATCGTATTTGGTTACATTTTACCAAGCTATCAAACTGCTGAATGAAGTCACCGAAGTGGAATTTTCTACACATGGTAGCATAAACATAGTGAAGACGTCCTGACTTTTCTGAGGTCAAACTATATGTTTATAGCTCCGGGTGTCAGTCCTGTGAATCGATATGTGTCTCCATATTTGAGCGTGGCTGCTTTGTGCCAAATCACGGCGCTGCGATTTTCTGTCTCTGGGTTCAGCTCCGCTCACGTCCTCTGTGTTTTGAATTGGGTCTAATAAGCAGCGTTTGTGTTTCAGTCTCCTCTGACTGTCTTTGCTTCTTTTGGATGATGCTTTTTGAGCTGCTAAGCTGTCAAGTCTTGCAATAAATTAATCATACAAAAACTATTCATAAGCCATTTTTCAGAAGGGAACGATAAACATTGTCTCACAGCTGTAACACATGACTTGCAGCTCACATTTACAGCTGTGAAGATGAAAGCACGCGCTTTCATTTCTAGCAGTTTTTATGTATCATGAAATAATTTTACATTTTTTTTTATATTTAAGAAGTTAATCATTTATTTGTCGAGCTCAAGTCGGCATTTGTGCCAAATTTGAAGAAATTCCCTCGAGTCTTTCACGTCACGTGACGTTTTACACGTGTTCGGACAGCAGGGTGATTCCTGTATGTCCATCAGTTTTAATAAGCGGGATGTCATTTAATAAGCTTAATAGACATTTTTATGTGTCACAGCTAACAAGAAAATTGAAATCTTTATCCTCCTCGCTGAGGCGTCCTCCCATTTCACTGGCTGTTCTAGGATGTTCCTTGTAGAGAGCAAACATCAAACCCTTTTTTAAAAAAATGTGTCAGTTTGCATCATGTTGAAATTCAGCAGCTTGTGTAAGATTTGTTGTTTCATCAACCCAAAACTTTTAATAGCTCAGTATTTGCATTGTAAATGTAAGAGAGGGGAAAGCTGTGTTCATTTCCTCTATGGCCCAGTTAATGTGTTTGCAGAGGCAAGGATTGAAAGAGCTGTTGTGTGGCAGTGCTTGCACATTTCCCAGCTGCAAATGTGTAAAGAATTATGATTGTGCGGGTCGCCGACAGCTACCTGGTTCTGGACAGTTTGTCCTTGCAGTCCTCTCCAAAGCTGGGCTCTCATGGGGAACTGATGCAAAAGCTCAGACGCAGTCAAAGCAGTGTCACATTTGGAGACAATGTGGAGGTGGATGCTTTGCATTTCCAAAAGAAATCACTACTTTGTTTCTGTAAGGTAGCACAGTACTTACAATGTGCTGTACAGTTTGTGTGTTCGGACACATCCAGCATGCATTACTGCAGCTACAGTAGGTTTAAAGAAAGCAGGAAGAAAATCTGACTTTTATCCACGTTTAACATTCATCTCTTACTTTGTCCATTATCAGCATCACTGAAATCCTTTCGGTTCGTTGTCTTTCTGTAATGTAATAAAAACCTGGAGATGATTACTAACAGCTAAACAAACACACACGTGTGTATGTGTGCGTTTGCTTAGCTGAAAAATTTGCCCTAGTTCTGCTGGAAAGATTTGAACATTAATGCCAGCGCCTGTAAGAGGATCATGGTAAACAATGCAACGTTTTACCGTGCGGCTTTGTTGCTTCCCTTTGGTACAAATCACCATTCTTAGACACACCTCGTACCATTAAACAGCAAGAACAGAGAGTTCTGTTTTATCAGCGGCACAAGGTTAAAGGCGCCACAGATGAGATGAGAATGACGTGGCTCAGTGGTAAACAAATGTAACACAGAGACACTGAGAGTTTAATTTTAACGCTCTCTGACAGCAAATGCTTGCCTCACTCTAAGAGGGTGGGATTATTCTCTCCTTTCAAAGAAAACTTTAGACTGTTTGTTTTTTAGACTTCCTGTCTTTTGCTGAATGTTTGTGGTAGAAACCATTTTTAACTCACATCTCCCTGCTGCTTTTCCAGGTGGAATATTGGCAGATATTCAGGAGGGACCACAGAGACACACAGTTTCCACTATGAACCGCGCCTTCAACAGGAAAAAAGGTGAGCACACATATGTAGCTTATAAACCTGAGCTATGCCTGACATCGGAGCAGTGTTACGTCGACGGTTTTTGTTAAACATCCTCAGTGTGTACCATCACCTGTGTCAGTGGGCAAGGTATACTTCAACGCACCGTCCCAGTGGTGTTACAGTCTTTCCTACCTTCCAGGGCGTCTTTGGATTCAGTTAATTTCAGTCACTACCATAATCAACTCACAGAGACTTTAAACACTCTAAGCATAAATAATGCATCATGATGAAACACACGCCCACACTGCTTTTTGTTTCAGAGTGATGTGGGAATCCTTCCTGGTGGTGCATTCACATGCTGAAGTGAAGCGTCTCCATTCTGTTGTTACATGGCGGTGACATTAGAGACCCCAACAGGAAATGCAAATACTTACTGACAGTTAGTTGCACTGAGTGGGACATGAAAAGTATTATGTTGAGCTCAGATTGGAGAAAGCATCTGGTACTGCATGAGGATGACACAAACAAAATGTGGAACAGGAAGTCCTGATCTGGATATCGTTTATCCACTATCCTGTTATCCCAGCTATATCCAGTAGCCACCTAAAATTGGCTGATGCTTCTTAGTTAGTAGATCAGTCAATGGGTTCTCAGACTGGTTTGAAGCAGAGTGTGGGTGGGGTGGTGAAGGAAGCTGTGAGGCAGGAAAAAAGGGATTTCTGAAGCTCCATCATTGGAGCATCGAAAAAGCTGGAAAAGACAGACAGCAGCTGTTGTTGTAGCTGTAGAAAATTCCAAAAATGTTTACACTACCCTGAAGACGACGCTATGTCGCAGAATATACAGTGCATCCCACCTACTTATGTTTTGGATATCAGCCCTGCAAACTTAAATTGCAAGTGGTCTCGGTCCCAGTTACAAAGAGTTAGGAATGCAGATCTATAACTTGGTGATGTCACCTGGGCATTTCTTTATTTCAAGAAAGCTACAGTATCACTGAAGGGAAAGCTTGGTTTAAACATGCTCGACCACCGGTATGTTCTTTCTTTAAAAGATATTTTTAAAACAAATTCTGGCTCTTTGTCTCTGAAACAATGAAAAGAAATTCTTCAGATGCCATGGCAGGAGATAAGAAAGACCAAGCAGCTTTATCTGGACGAAGCCCTCACTGTTATGGTTTTGTTTATCGAGCTTCGGGAGCTTTTGGAATCATTCAATGAATCATGTGCAGAAATAGTTTTTTGGTGAGGCTCAACTGCAGGGCTGCCATGGTAAATTTTTCCTGCATGCAGTTCATCAGTCTGGCAGCACTATAAAGTCTTCACGCTTGAAAAGCTCCCCGCGAAAAACAAACAGAAAAACAAACTGAGTGATGTTAATGTTAATTATTTTCTCTGATGAAATGATTTCATGTTTAAGATGAAAATGATGAACTGTGAAGCTTCAAAACGCTGTTCGACAAATGTCGGTTCAACAAAAACATCAAATTATTCATTAGCACAAAGCCACGGAGGACAACAAAACAGCAGAATTAGGCAGTCACAACAGCCTGTATAGATCCTGCCTCTGCAGCGTTAGACAGTTACGAGGGTTGTGCAACACTCCGGAGTCTTGAAGTGACCCTTCCCAAATGCAGAGGAGGGACATATTTGGGACTGCCATTTGCCAAACAGCTTGATGTGTTTACCACCATCTGTCCCGCTCCCTCTGGTGTGAATCATCAAACCTGGAGAAGCCTTGGACAGCGTTGAGGAAAAGTGTCCGGGGCCCAGGTGGTGTGCCGGGCTTTAATGATATTTTGTTTTCATTTACTTTTTTTCCCACTCATTACATTGACTGTTTGCGGAGCTTCCTGCAAGGGCCTCACCTCACATAAAATTTTCATTTATAATTGCATGGAGCGGGCATGCTGCTGCATTTTGATTTAATTCTTGTGGATGTTAGCACACACATGCACGTGTGTCTATACAGTGAGGAAATGATGAAAACGATGAATTCAAGTCATCCGAAGGCATGGTGTGAAGGCCTGAAAGCAGACAGTTGAAGGCCACTGCTGAAAAGGAAATCAGTCACAGAGAAGGCAAACATGCTCACGGGCAGACGGTCAAACTCACCACTTCTTTTTAACTTCTTACAGCTCTAAACGGTTCGTCCTTTTACGTGTCTGCCATAACAGCGTGCTAAAGCTTTTTCAGTAAACAGAAGGACAGCAGCTTTCTGACCTCCACCATGCACTATTACATCAGAATAGCAACAGATGCCTGACCCTTAGGCTTCTCTGCAGATTTAATTTCTGCAACACTTGTTACTGTCAGACTTTAGCAGATGGTGCCAAGGGGTTCAAGAATTCACAGTATATGATAAAAGCTTTGCCCTCCCAAAAAGATAAGACGCTCTTATTCGAGAGCATGGACCAAAATATTGAAAAGTATCTGTAGCCAGTCATGTGTGTGCACAGTATATTTTACCGCTTGCATTCATGCACGGTGGACCTTGATGTTCCAGGTTTCCTTTTGCAAGCCAGACTGAATGTTGATAAACAGCTTTAATGTCACCTCTGGGTTTATCCTCAAAATATCCTCAGACAAAAATGTGAATGAAGGCGTGGAATGAATGTTTGAATTAACCGATAGCTTTTAAGTGATCTACACAAAACTCCTGTAATGACAATGAGAGGAAGCTGTGAGGTTTGTAACTCCTATGGAAACATGACTTCCTCAGTCCCATAATAATCTGAGCGCAGCTGTGCTTAGCACGTTTCCATCAATCAGTGGATGTGCAATGTTTCATCTGCAGCCCAGCAGCCTCCTGCATGAGCTGAACAAAAGTTTATTTGCCAGTGATTTCACGTTGGAGTGAATTATTCAGTCTTTGCTGAGTTCTTAATGTGACTGAAAGAGGATAATTGCCTCTTGTTGTTGATGACATTGCGCCGTTCAATTATCATCTTTAGATTTTTGTGTCGCCGTTTGAATTTATACACAAGAAAGGTTTACATCGTGTTAGCTGTTTTTCCTGTCACTTTTTAATTTGTAGTAGTTGACATCAATAGTCAACACGTTATCCAACAGCTTTCTTCTGTTTCTGCACCTGTCCTGTCTGCCTCTGCTTCTTTGGACTGGCAGAGAAAACTGGTCCACTACACTGATTTATCTCCTCCTTTATCTCTGTGTCGGCCTGCGTTTTTGTAGGTGCGAACACGTCTAGCAGGTATTACCAGCAGGGATCTTGATCATTTTTATCTCCTGTGCTGATTGCTCCATGGACCTGGACGTGACTTGCACTGAAGAGTTGAAGTCTATGGGAAACACTTAAAAACATTACTCTTTTGCCATGTTAGGTACCATCATTGTATCCTACTGAGTTTTTTAAGTGATGGCATGACTTTGCAAATGATGACTGTTTAACTCTTTTCAATGCTCATTGCTTCCAATTCAGTCCTATCTGCAGGAAGGGTTCGCTGTTGGGCATAGGGTTATTTTGGGCAGGCCATGAAGTCAAACTCGGCCGCCGTCCCTGCAGATCAACTGATCTCAGTGTTGCAGATCTCACAAAGGCGGGGCTCTCTAAGCTGCTTTAGCTTGCTCAGTGTTCCTGTTCCTTTGCAAGCCGCTTTGCAGCCCACCTCGACGTCATCTCCACCTTTCGTGCTGTGTTTGAAGTAATCCATGTAATTTCTGTCTGTCACTGACGCTGCTCTATTATTGGCTGAGTCTTGGCTTTCCAACATTCCAGGTGCCTATTTGAGGTAGAAGAGGTATTCCATTCATCAACAGAGCCTTACTGCTCTGGTATTTCCATTCTCATACGATCTCCTCGTGATTGCGATGGTCCTGATTGAAGTTCAGATTTTGTTGCACAGACGTGGTGATTTCACCTCATGGTCATTTTGACAGATGTGTTTTATGGTGCCATTTAACTCTTTTGGATCCTGTTATACAAAAAAGAAGTAAATAATAAAACAAGTATTAAGAAGTATTTAACTGTAACACTGGGTGGCAAAAGTACCAAACAAAGTACTCCACTCTTACTTACTAAGCTGCACTTACATTACCTCAGGTATTGCAGCAACAATTCTGATTTGGCAGTATTAATAACATTATTATTATTTTTAATCAAATAAAACCAATAAGTTTCTTTAAAACATGTAAGGCAGTGTGTTTATTCTGTGGTTTGAATGCTCAGCATGTTCTCACCCAACCATCAACCACTGTTGCTTTGTCCGGTGAGGCTGGCCTCATTGAAAGGTGTCCTGATGGATTGGCCAAGAGATACATGGCGCAGTAACATTATTTAAGAAAATATCATTTATCGGGTTAAAATATGACCCTACACATGAACCCTGCACACTACAAAATGATACTCTGTCACATTTAAACACACTGGCTGAGTACTTAAAGCAGTAATACGTGCTAAGTTTTTCTGTATTAAATTGTAAAAAATATATATTCTGTGCAACTGTTGAGGTAACACAAGCTTGAAAAATGTGGGACTCGGTGGATTGGACACTGCACTGATTCGCTGCACTGTCCTGTGATATTACACGGAGGTACAGCACGGACCGCTTTCAGCTTGACTTGATATCTCTGCAACACAACACACAGGCCACTCGGACATGCTTTGCTGTGGTCTCTGCTGATGGGCATAGTTCATTTTAGAAGGTTTTGAACATTTTAAAATGAGGGTTTTGAAATGGTTTACACAAAAGTACCTTTAACAAAATGTCTGCAGAAGCTCAGCTGGTTAATTCGGGTTCTCAATCAGTCCAACTGCAATACGACTTTTCTTGCAATATCTACATGGCTACAGATAGTTGCTGAATCCTCTAACATATAATGAAGTAAAGTTAATGAAAAGAGGATTGTGCATGTGTTCTTTTTGTTCTCATAGTTACTATAAAAATAGTCAGATGTTCTCTATCCACCAATATGATTATATTTAACTGAAAGCACCCACAGAGAAAATTAGATGTGGATGGATGGGCTTTTTAATTTTGCTGTGGCCATCACAGCTGAATGGCTGGACTAAATAAATACCAGTCCAAGTGATGTTCATTGCTGAAATGATCCCTCTAACTATTACACAAGCCATCATTATTGGTTTGCGATATGATCGGAGCACAAATAAGTAGTAACAGTTTAATTCATGCATGTCTGATTGCCTTGTCCTGAGAGAACGCTGCAATATGAGAGGAGAGTCTCGAGCTGTATTGTCCCTGCCTTAACGTCTGCTCCGACAGTGTTATTTTGTAAAGCCGCACGGCCATTTGCATGATCCTTAAACATTTTCTTTTTTGGCCTTGTAAAATCTGCATTAGCTCTGAATGAGCCTGGACTTTCTTCCTACAGTCAATATTTGCAGTTTTCCCTTCATTTAAAATTCTGTTTCCATCGTTTTTTGGCAGAATGGAGGAGTCGTATTACAATAATTTACAGGAGCTTGACACAAAATCGTAAGCATTTGTAGAACATAATTAACTTCAATGCAGTAGCTGTACAATAATGAAACCACAGTAAACCTTGTAATGTTCACTTTGTACTTGCAGAAAGCTTTAATTTCTGAGGCACTTTATTGCAGTGTTGTTGTGCTGAGTTGCATTAAATTGCAGGGCAGTTGTGACATTTTTGTCCATTTCACCAAATGTACTGTATATGATGAAGGCGAAACCTCAAGAGATTTCTTCCCAGAAGAATTACTGTCCCCACGTCTGTGTGATTGCAACATGTTTACATTTTTGCTTCATTTATTTAGCTCACCACATTCTAAACTGTACTTCTTTTTGAGACGTACAGTTTAAACTCGCCAAGTCTTTATCTCGGCGTAACACTCCCACAAGTCTGCAGTAGAATTGTGGTTTAGGTCTGCTGTGCTTGGAGCCCATTTGAAGTTGTCTCCTGCTTGATGGAGAACTGTGCATAGCCAGCACATTCATTGTGTGTCATTGATTGAGCACTGCAGTGAATTAGTCTATTGCCGGCACTCGTCTTGTGGCCTTATAAAAAAATAAATAAAAAATGTGCACTCATAGCGTGGCACTCAAGCTCGACAAGGCAAGGACAAGGAATTTTAGGCAGTTTCTCTGTGACCACAATACTTAATGCAATTTTTGAGTTAAGGATTTCATTATTTTTCTAATTAGCTTTAGTAGTAACAGACATTCATTCATCCATCCACCCATCAACCCGCTTTTTTAACCCTGTATCCAATTCAAGGCCGAGCTGAGGTCGGAGCCTGTCCCGGCTAGTGTGAGTCACTGTATTATATTATTAATAGCAGTATTTTTATGGTCCATGCCAATATTTGCAAAGAGCTACATAGAAAAACAAAAGACAAAGACTGGGTTTAATTTGTGACACAATATTTAAATCATTTGATACATAAATATGGCATTAAAGAGCTTAAAAATAAATCTAGGAACTGAACAATTTACTTTTTAAAAAGTTACACAACAAATTACAAAATAAAATTTCTGTGCTTTTCAAATTTGCTTTGTTTTTTTTAACTAAATATATTTTTAAATTCAATTTTAATCCACATATGGTAATGTATTTATTTCAAACAAGATTGCAAAGAGAACATAACAAGTAAGTGCGACACCTAAAATTTAAAATGATTAAAATCAATAGTAACTATTACAGAAAAAATAAAACAACTGAAGGAAAAATGAATGCAAATCAAATTTTTAAAAAGGAATATCTGATAACTGATTTGTCTTCATCTGTTTTAATACCATTATTGGAACATTTATATTTATTCCTAGAATCTTTTTATTTAATGACTCATTTATTTATTTTGTCATTTTAATCCACAGGTACTTGTTTTGTATCTGGTGCATATTTTTTTTTTTTGGGGGGGCAACCTATTTATAGATTTCACTCACTGTAGTTTTAAAGTTGATGAAGTAAATGGAGTATTTTTTTTCTTCACACTCTTGACGTTGACATGAATAACTTTTAAAGTAGCACTTGAGATAAAGAAACTATGTGAGAAACCGTAAACTACAACTGTTAGCTTGTGGATAAGAGATTTTTTTTGGATAAAGGTCTATTAGATGAAACTGCCGGACAACAAACGTGTTGGTCTCTTTTCCTTCCAGTGCGCCGCATTAAAATGTTTATCAGGCAATCTTGTGTTCAGTTGTTTTTCTTTTGTTAATTAATGAAAGCCTTGAAGGCAGCTTTTCCCGAGCCTGAATGATTTCAAACCTTAGTGAACTTTGTTCTTTTCTTCACCATTATTAGTGAAACCTGCAGTGGATGACCATCACTTCTCCAAAGCTGCTTCTTTGTATTGTTTCTGTGTGAAATTTTACTTTTGGCCAGAAGCAAACGCTGTTTATTTCTTTTATTTTTACTCTAGTCCAACGATTAAACCATTTATATCTGTCTACTCTGTGTAATTAGGGCAGGCATTCATGGTGGTATTTCACCTGCTAGTTCACTAGCCTGCCAATAGATTTTCAACAAGAGGCAGTTTTCGAAAATAAAGCAGTATTCTGCAACAATAATGGATCACTTATGGGTGAAGTTGTTTACAGTAATTCATTATACTTAGAACTTAAAGACCAGAACACAAAACCCATCCTTCTTTCTTTTTTCTACCCCAGCATGCTTACAACGCCACACTGGACTCTTTGTACCTCATATTGAGATTTCCAATGAACAGCCACAAATTTCAACATTTTGAAATCAACTTAAGACTTTTTCCCCCTTAACTTGTGATGGAATAACCAGGAAACATGCCTCACCTCACCTCACCTGGCCACAAAACTGCTTCACAATCAATTGGCCAGTTAACTCTGAGCCTCTGAAAATGGGAGGCTATGTATAATAATGTCTATAATGCCTAAACAGTTAATGCAGTAACTTTATTAAACCTGTTGAATTAAAGTTGAGATTATTAAGATCTCAAGTTTTATTTAAAACCCACTGGGGTGGTGTATCCATCGGCTTCCGCTTATCCTTTTCAGGGTCGCCGGAGGCTATCCCAGCTGTGTTGGGGCGAGAGGCAGGGTACACCCTGGACAGGTCGCCAGTCTGTCACAGGGCTAACACATAGACATAAACAACCATTTGCACTCACATTCAGTCCTATGGGCAATTTAGGATTTCCAATTAACCTATCCCCACTAACTGCATGTTGGACTGTGGGAGGAAGCCAGAGTACCCACGCAAACACAGGGAGAAAGAAAACGATGTGTCGGGAGTCCGCTGTTCTCGCCGGCTCTGGTGAGCCCTTGACCTCCCGGTCAGCCAGTGGGTAACAGGCATCTCCGAAAACGTCGGAGCACTTTTCCAAATATGTGATGTCGTGATAAATCGAGCAGATATTTGAAGATTACATTTACAGCTACATTCTCGCCTGAAATAATAAAAAAATAATAATGAATAATTTCTAAGTTTTAAGTTTATTTTGTGACCCAGAAAGAGTCATTTAAAACTTTTTAGCCGCGTTCCTCTGCCATTGCTGCGTTTGAGTTTTGCACAAAATGCATTCTGGGATATTTGGCTGCGCTTAGCTACAGTAGCTAGCGAGCTGACTGGAGACCAAAACAGCCAATCAGAATTTTTGCATCCAAGTCTGTGATTGGTTGGTTTTGTGGCGCATTTATAACGGTGTGTACAGAAAGAGTTGAGCGCGCACGGAGCAGAGATGTTGAGAGCGGGAGCGGCACACTGAGAGCAGGTCCGCAGAGATCTGAGCAAGAGCAAATGCAAAAACTGAGCAGAGGGGCTGCTATTGTGTGTGTGTATGGATAATAGCAAACACTGAAATACATTTTTTGCACGCAGCAATGAATTTTGTTCACTCAAATTAAACTTTTCTTTGCTCAAAATAAT